>PVKA01005076.1:81420-93692 GCA_004027165.1 Ctenomys sociabilis
TGAGAATGATGGAGAGATAGAGGTAGAGATAGAGAGGACATGAGGGAAGGGGCAGGGAGGGGAAAGGAGGGGAGGGGAGAGAGGAGAAGAAAGGAAAGGAGAGGAGAGAGGAGAGGAGGGGAAGGGAGGGTTGGGGAGGAGGGGAGGAGAGAAAGGAGAGGGAAGAGAAGGGGAGGAAAGAAGAGAGAAGATGGAGGGGAGGGGAGAGGAAAGGAAGGGAGGGGAGAGGAAAGGAGGGGAGGGGAGAGGATTAAGATCAACTTGAGAAAATGAACATCTCTCCTGCTATGGAAAGCTCTATAAAGACAAGAACACGTTATGCTAAAAAAAAAAGCTGCAAGATATCGAGAGGCCAAGAAACACAAGGACCAAGATGACATTTGTGAGCACCCACCAGGCCGTCTTCCTGCCACCTCTCCTCGCTTCACCTAGCAAGGCCTCATAGGCTGCACCATTCTGAGTAGAGACTTTTGCCTTTCAAGTCCTAACTCAGGGGCTTAGGGGTCGCACTACATCTCAGGTACAGACTCGCATTAACCCAACTCACACCAGCCAGAGTGCAAACCACATGCCAGTTTGTTCCTCTGGAGCAGACTCCCTTTCTCATACCTAGAATATACCTCCCTACCTCCACCCCATCCCACCCAGCCCTCAGAGCACTGCCTCCTAGCGGAGAGTGGGGAACAGAATTGAGGAGTGGTTATGTAAATTGGATCAGGAGCCAGTCACCTGGGTTCAAATTCTTGCTCTTAAAAAGTCTTTGTTTTTATTGTCTTAATTTTTTGTTTGTTTGTTTGTTTGTTTTGTTTTGTATTTTAAGGCAGGGTTTACAGGGTGCTCAGGGTCTCACTACTAGATCAGACTCGTAGTGATCCGCCTGGTTACAGCCTCCCAAGAGCTGAGATTACAGGCGCACACCACCACATCCAGTCTCAATTGCCCTCTCAGTGTGCCCCAGGAGTGAGGCTGACACAGCAGGCCCAGGGATTGAATTCCCAGCCCCTGCGCCTGCTTGCAGGCACTGTAATCCACTGAGCTATTTGGCCGGAACTTAAATTTATTTTTAACCAATATATAAATCAAAAATTGTTCATATTTATGGGGTACACTGTAATAATACCTTGACACATGAATACACTCAATAATTTTTTTTATTTTATTGAAGATCAAATAGCAATGAAACCGTTTCAAATCAAATTAGTTGGACAGATTCAATAATTAATACATTGCAAATTGTTTTCGTAGTGTTTTTTGTTGTACAAGGTGTAGACATATTTTATTTACAAACATTATTAGAGCACATGCCTCTAATCAATGAATTAAGAGAATGTAGCTGTACACTTATGTTTTTTTCAAAGCTGAATTATAGTACAGTTTCAATAATTAATACTTTTTACATTGTTATCTTCCTAGTGGTTATCCATAGTACAAGAAGCAAACAGGATATCCTGTCCAAACACTATTAGTGCAACTCTTTCTTCTCATAGAATTATGCAAAATTACTGCATATTTATCCTAACTGTACTGTTTATACAAACACAGAATGGTTCTTCCTTTGTATCCCCCTTTTTTTTGTTTAGTCCTGCTAAAGATGTGTATTCTATTGTCATTCAATTATTATAGGTGCTTGAATTCAGCAAAAATATCCAACACAGTCCAGCAGTCCACAATAGTAGTGGGTTATCTGAAGAAGTTGTTGACTAAAGCCATTTACAGCTCAGTTTATTATTATGGCCTTATTTTATATACCTCATTTTTATACTTTTCTGCTGGATGGTTAAGACTGAGATAAAGCAAAACTCATATAACAAAAAATGTAACTTTTGTACGTGTACTGTACCTCACTCTGTAGATCCGTTGTCAATGTCAGCCATGTGGATGAGTCACAGCCATTGCTTGACCAGTTTGCTCTCTGTGAAAGCCTGAGAGAAAGTTTTCTCTCCATGGGACTCTCCTTAGGCACACTATAGATCATCGATTCCTCTGTGGCTCCATAATCTCCTTGATAAGAAATTTGGGGCACAACTGAGTTCCATGATGTTACAGTACAGGTTCTCCTATGTCCTGAGTCTTCACTGACCTTGAAAGACTAGAGCCAAAATGTTGTCTGACCTTGCAGCCCTTCCATTTCTCCAATTTTTGATCTGAAAACTTAGGTTGTTAACCATCCAGAAAAAAAGCTGATTACTCTGCAACATATGCAGTTCAATTTACCCTAACTATCTGACTAAATTATTTTTAGTTGTTGTTATAACTTTCTATTTGTATTTCTTCTTTTGGTTTCTTATACTAGGGAGACTATACAATATTTGCACATGTATGTCTGGTTTATTTCACTTATGAGAATATGTTCAAGTGGCATCCACTTCAATATAAATGCTTCAAGTTTATCATTCTTTATAGCTGAGTAATACTCCATTGTATAGAAATACCACATCTTTTTCAATCATTCCTCATGTGACAGGCATTTTAGTTGTTTCCAAGATTTGGCTATCACAAATTGTGCTGCTATAAACATAGGTACACATATGATATGATGTTCTCAGTTCCTCCAGGAAAATTCCCAGTAGGGGGATAGCCAGCTTGAATGGGATTTTCAGTCCTAGTTTTGTGAGGAGTCTCCACACTGATCTCCACAATGGTTGCACCAGTCTACATCCCACCAGCAGTGGAGAAGGGTTCCCTTTTCCCCACATCCTCTCTAACATTTGTTGTTGGTTGATTTCTTTATGATAGCCATTCTTTCTGGAGTGAGATGGTATCTCAATGTGGTTTTAACTTGCATTTCATGGATGGCTAGCGATGTGGAGCATTTTTCACATGTTTATTCGCTTCTTTAATTTCATCCTCTGAGAAGTGTGTATTCATCTCAGACGCCCATTTCTGGATTGGGTCTTTAAATTTGAGAGCCCTAATGTATCTTAGTTCTTTATAAACTCTAGAGAGCAGACCTTTGTCTGAGCACTTATTGGTTAAGCTTTTTCGAAATTTGTAGGTTGTCTTTTCACTTTACTGATAATTTCTTTTCATGTCCAAAAACTTCTCAATAAGAGTTGATCTCAGCTGTTAATTCTTTCAAGTGTTTCCCATGCAAAGACATGTTTGTTCATGAACTCTTTGCCTACCCCTATGTCTTCAAGAGTTTCTCCTACTTTCTCTTCCAGAAGATTGAGTGTTTCTGTTTTAATGTTTAGATCTTTAATCCATTTTGACTTTAGCTTAGTGCATGGTGATAGACCTGGGTCAAGTTTTAGGTTTCAGCATATAGAAAGCCAGTTTTTCCAGCACCAAAAAGAGGCTATCTTTTTTCCAGTAAGCATGTTTGGCCCCTTTGTTGAAGATCAGGTGGCTGAGTGTTTGCAGAGGCCTCTGCATCTTCTAATCTATTCCATTGATCCTGAGGTCTACTTCATTGCCAATACCATGTTGATTTTATCACAGTAGCTTTGTAGTAGAATTTCAAGTCAGGAATTGTGATGCCTCCTGCCTTGTATTTGTTGGCCAGCATTGCCTTCGCTATTCTAGGTCTTCTCTGCTTCCAAATAAATTTTAGGAATGATTTCTCTAGGTCTGGGAGATATGTTGGTGGCATTAAATCTGTACAACACTTTTAGGAGTATGGCCATCTTCACTCACAATGTTGGTTCTTCCTATCCAGGAGCAGGGAATATCTTTCCATTTTCTGAAATCCTCTATAATCTCTTTTCTTAGGGTACTGTAATTTTCCATGAAAAGATCTTTGACTTCCTTGGTGAAGTGAATTCTAAGGTATTTCATTTTCTGCAGTGCTATTGTAAAAGGTATTGTTTCTATAGTTTTCCCTCTCAGTGCTTGTTATCTGTGTAGAGGAATGCTATTGACTTTGTATCCTGCTCTGCTACTGAATTTCTGTTTCAATTCTAGTAGCTTCTTGGTGGAGTTTTTGGATCTTCCAAGTAAAGTATCATGTCATCTGCAAATAGTGATAATTTGACTTCTTCTTTACCTATTCTTATTCCTTTTATTTCTCTCTCTTGTTTAATGACTGTCGATAATGATTCCAAAACTATATTGACTAGGAGGGGTGATAAAGGACATCCTTGTCTTGTACCAGATCTAATAGTAAAAGATTTCAGTTTTTCCCCATTTAGAATTATATTAGCCACTGGGTTGTCATAGATGGCTTTTATCAAATTGAGGTGGAGGCCTTCTATTCCAATTTTCTGTAGGACTTTGACATGAATGAATGTTGGACTTTGTCAAAAGCTTTTTCTGCATCAATTGATATGATCATATGGTTTTTAGATTTCAGTCTATTAATATAGTGGAATACACTCAATAATTTTTAAATCATGTTAAACATGTCTCCTCAAATAGTTTTTTAGATTTCCACATATGAGTAAAATTGTGCAGTACTTATCTCTCTGCACTTGAACGATCTTGCTCTAGTTTCACCCATGTTGTTAAAAGTGACAGAGTTACATTCACGTTGACTGGACAATTTCACCAAGAAGATGTACCCCATTTCCTTTCCATCCTTAGCTGATGGATACTTCAAGTGTCTCCATTTCGTAGCTGCTGCAAGAAGAGCTGGGATAGACATGGGAGGGAAAGTATAGATATCTCTTCAAACTACTGATTTCTTTACATTTGGATGCATATAGCCAGTAGTGCAATTGCTAGATCATATAGTGATTTTGATTTTCATTTTTCAAGGAAACTTTTCTCTACTGTTTTTGATAATAGCTGCACCAATTGACATTCCTACCTACTGTGTGCAGGGCTGCCTATAGCTCCCCATCCTTAGCAGCACTTGTTATCAATTTCTTCTTGGTAATAGCGATTCTAACTGGAGTGAGACGCTAGCTCATTGTGGTTTTGATTTGCATCTTCATTGATGAGTAATATTGCGTGTTTTGCTCATATATCTGTTGGCCATCTGGATGTCTTTTCCTGAGAAATGTCTGTTTAGGCCTATTAAGTTGTGCGTGTGTGTGTGTGTGCGTGCACAGGCACATATGAGTGTTAGAGTTTCCTAAGTTACTGATATTGTGGATATTAACTACATATCACACAAACTTGCACATTTTCTTCCATTCTGTGGTTTGTAACTTTTTCTTTTTTTTTTTATATAGGCTCTCACTCTACTGCATAGTTCTGACTCCTAGTGATCCTTCTTTCTCAGTCTCCCCAGCGCTGGAATTACAGGCACGCGCCACCACATCCAGCGTCAGGGGTCAGCACAGCATGAACATGAACAGCACGAGGCACCCCGAATTGAACTGGGGTCCTTGTGCTTTCCAGGAGGGCACTATCTCCCTAGTCCCTGTGGTTTGTATCTTGATCAATTTTTTCTTTGCTACGGAGAAGCATTTACTGTGATACAGTCCTGTAGGCCTTTGTTTTCTTGTTTCCTGTGCTTTGAGAGTCCTGTCCAAATAAACCCTTGTCCAGTTCAATGTCCTGAGCCGTTTCTCCTTTGCTTTCTTTTAGTAGTTTCATTTAAGGGGTCTAACTTTTAAGCCCATTTAAGTCTTTAATGTACTTTCACCTGATTTGTGTAAATAAGGAGAGATGGGCTTGAGTTTTATTGTTCTGTGTATGGATGCCCAATTTTCCACTGAACAGAATGTCCTTTCTCTGACATATACTCCTAACATCTTTGTCAAAAACCAGCTGGCTAGGGGCTGGGGAGATAATTCAGTTGAATGAGCGTTTGCCTGGCAAACACAAGGACCTGATTTCAATCCCTGCTTCCATCCACCCCACCCCACCCCCCAAAAAAAGCAGTTGGCTAGAGGTGTGTGGGCTTTTGCAGATGCTCTCTATGCTGTTCTCTTGTTTCCCATTTCTGTTGTAATGCTGGTACCATGGCTTACAAAGCCATTAATATAACTTTGTGATGTATTTTGAAATCATGTAGTAGAGTGGTTCCTGCTTGTTTTTGTTTTTTTTGTTTTTTTTTTTTTTCTTTTTTGCTCAAGATTATTGATTGTTGGGGCCAGGGAGATGGCTCAGTGGAATAAGTGCTTCCCTTGCAAGTGCAAGGGCCTGAGTTCAATCCCTGGTTCCGGAAAAAAAAAAAAAAAAACATTATTGATTGTTTTATATATCTGTGTTTTCTGGGGTTTTTTTCTTTAAAAACATGGGGGTTTCATACATATTTTAGGATTTTTTTTCTAGTTCTGTGAAGAGTACCATTGATATTTTGATAACAATTGCATTAAATATATATAGACTGTTTCTGGTAATATGAACATTTGAACAATATTCTTCCATCTGTGAATGCAGATGTCTTTGGGTGTATTCTCTTCAATTTCTTTCATTAATGTCTTACAGATTTCTTCTTTTTTTTTCCATTTTTTAGGGTCTACAGGGTGTTCAGGGTCTCACTACTAGATCAGACTCAGTGATCTGTCTCTTTACAGCCTCCCAAGAGCTGGAATTGCAGATGTGGGCCACCACACACAGTCTCATTCACAACTCAGCATGTCCCAGGTGCAGGGCTGACACACCAGGACAGGAGATCAAACCCCTGGCCCCTGCGCCTGCTTTCATGTGCTTTAATCCACTGAGCTATTTGGCTGGCTCCTCTATGAAATCTTACAGATTTCAGTTTAGAGATCTTTTCCTGCTTTCATTATTTTAATTTTAGCTATTTTACATGTAGATGGTTCCTCAAATTGGTCAAGCAATGGCTGTGACTCATCCACAAGGCTGACACTGACAAGGGATCTACAAAGTGTGGTACAGGGTTACAGGATAAACCCTGAGGGTACCAGACTGACCTTATCTGATCCAAAAGTCACATTTTTTGTTATATAGGTCTTGCTTTAACTCAGTCTTAACCATCAGCAGAAAAGTATAAAAATGGAGGTATATAAAATAAAGTTATATTAATATAATGAGTTGTGAATGGCTCAAGTCAACAAATTCTGTGGATAACCCACATCTACTGCAGACTGCTGACCTGTGCTGGATTGTTTTATTTAAATATATGTATGTATCATTGTATGTTACCTTTTTATGTCATTTGTTCTGTTTTTTTTTTTTTTTTTTGCTTCTCTTTTTCACTCAAGTTAAAATGCAAATAAATAAATTAAAAGTAAAAAAAAAAATGTAGATGGCTCCCTTGATTTATATTTTGATAATTCACTATTGGTGTCTAGCAATGGTACTGATATGTTGACTTGTACTCTGAAGCTTAGCTGAATTCATTTTTTAGGCCCTAAATTTTAGCTTACACTGTAAGTTTCAATGTTCTCATTTACAAATTTTGGAACAGTAACAAATTATAGAGGATTTATTGAGTTAATATACAAAAAAACTAGAATAGAACAGCGCCTTCCCTAAGCATCCAGTTAAGTATTAAATAACAACTGCTGCTATATGGGAAGACAAATTATTACTCAGAAGTTTGCTTAGTGAATGTGGAACTAGAAAAGGAGGTGGGGTGGCTTGGAGGGAGGTTTTACTTTGCTCTAGGGAAGCTACATAAATTATCCCAGCTCTACAAGGGGGACTACTCCTCCTCCTGGCCAATTTCCTGAGCCTCTCTTCCTTGAACGTGGCTGAAAACCAACAATCTTGTTTCTCTGATCTTTTTAAATGTTAATCTAACATCCTAATTCAACCAACCCTCTTACAAATGAGTTACTCTAGCTATGAATTCAAAGGCGTTTCTCACTGCCTCATACCTCATTTCACATAAATGTCACAAAATCATCTCTATGGTAAGTTATTGTTCTGGTTATCTACTGATATATAACAGACCAGCCTAATGATAATGGCTTAAAACAGAGATCTCCAAAGCAGTCCCACCGCCTGTTCTTCATAAAGTCCGTGAGCTGTACAAAGTTTTTAAGTGTTTAGAGAGTTAGAAAAATACCAAAAGAAGAAGAATAGTTCATGCCATGTAAAGATCATATTAAATTTAAATTTTGGTGAATGTAACAAAATTTATATTAGGACAAAGCCACACCCACTCATTTCCATATTGTCTGGGCTAATTATACCTACTACAACAACATAACTGAATAAATGCAACATAGAACTCATGGTCCACAAAGCCTAAAATACAGTATTTGCTGTTTTGCCCTTTCCAGAGAAGTTTTTTTAATCCCTGACCTAAAACATCAACTGTTCTTTTCCTTATACATTTGCAACATTTTGTGGGAAGAAGTTACCTTTGCTCCTTTCAGCACCTTTGAGGCTGGCTCAAGGTTGGGATGGACTCTCTATCTAAAGGACAGGTGCTGTGGAGAACCTTACTCACTCACCTGTCTGGTGGGTGCTGGGGCTATCATCAGAGACCTCAGCTGGGATTGTTGCTTGGAAGAGCTGTGAGAGTTAAATTTGCTTGTCAACTTGATTGGGTTGAATCACACCTAGATTAGTAAGACACACTTCTGGGTGTGTCTGCATGAATCAGAATGATTGTGTGGTTATTGACTCACTCCTTTCTCTCTGACTCTTTCCCTCTATGCTCCATTTCCCAAACACCAAAAGGCAGTGTCTATGTTCTTCTGCCCTGACGGTTCTGCCTTAGAACCAAGCAGTCATTGACTGAACCCTCTGAAAATAGCCCAAATAAACCATTTCCTCCATTAGGTTGTGTATGTCAAGCATTTTGTCTTAACAACAAGAAAACTGACCAGCACAACCCATAACAGTGACTTCTTCACATGTCTGGCTTCTTCACAGGATGGTAGCTAAATAGCAAAACTAAACACCCCCAAACACAAGAGCTAGAAGCTACTAATCTCTTTTTGTTTTTATTTGTTTGTTTGTTTTTGTCTTTTTGACACAGGGTCTCACTATGCAGTTCAGGCTGGCCTTAAGCTCACTTTGTAGCTCAGGCTGGTCTCGAACTCTCAACAATCCTCCTGCCTCAGCCTCCCGAGTGCTGGGATTATAGGCAAGCACCACCACGCCCGGCCGAGAAGCTACTAATCTCTTACACATGACACAGAAACCAGCACAAGCAGAAAGTTCTACTTTCACCTTATTTTGCTGTTCAACTGTCACAGAACCAAGACTAGGGAAAAGGATATAGAGGACCCTCCCCGCCCCCTCAGTGGACTGTGACAGAATCTGACAGCCAATTTCAATCCATCACAGTTGCTATGAGGATTTTAGGGTACATAGGAGGGACTCCATGCAGAGTAGCTACCATTATTACTGTTTTTACTAATGAGCAATGGCAGCATCTCATCATTTCTGAAGATAAAGATGCCTTTGGTCATGGGGGCTCAGACCGTAACCTATCTCCTCCATGAGTGTTGGTTTCCATAGATTCTGGTTACGACCAGGGCATTCCTCAGGCATTCCTCATTTTATAAGCCTCTAAGGAGATTCCAACATGTAGCCCCAGTTGAGAACCCCTGTGTACTGGAGACTTGATCGCACTTGCAGAGCTCAGCTCACTCCACTGTTGCTAGTCCTCTCTCTTCACCAGCCCTCCACATGGAGAACAGGAAATTGAGGTCACCCCTGAATTCCCTGCAGAGCTCAGGCCAGATCTGGATCACAAACAGTCTCATGTGACACCAGACAGAACGATGTGGATCTGAGGTCCAGAATTCCAGCCCTTCATTCCCTGTAAGCTTATTCTGATATGAGGTTAACTCATAGCAGAGGCACCTGGTCTTTTGCTGGCCTTTCAATCCCCTTCCCGTCCCTGCCGCTCCAGATATGAGCTGAAGGCAGAGAAATGGGTTGTCCCTTCCCTTGGGCAGAGGAACAGCCTTGAGTAACCTCTAGTTGTTTTAGTAGATGAGAAAAGAATCTACATGGAATGAGGGTTGTCACCAGCCTTGGTAAAGGCCCAGGCCCTGCCCATGGCCAGCTGTGTCACATCTGAAGAGCCCTAACCATGGATTGATCCCACATCAAAGCCTGGTCTCCAGATGCCAAGCCTCAGAGTCAGGGAAACATTTGTCACGGCCCCCGTAATGCCCCTCAGACTGTGGCCATGTGCAGGAGTCCTGTCTGTGGGTAGTTGAGGCCTTCCAGTTGTGGGAACACATAGCATAATGGCTTTGCTCACCCAGCTCCAAGGAGTAGGAACTCAGAATTGTTAATGTAGAGACACAGCACTGGTCACTATTGGAGGAGTGGCCAAAGACTTTTCATCAGCTGGGCTTTCCAAGGGCATAGGCCTCACTGTGAGTATTGACCACACCAGTTTCAGTGAGGATAAACTGCTTCCCAGCCACACTGAGCCCTGGTTCTGGTCACATCAGTGTGACCTCAGACTGACCACAGTGATGGCTATAGACCAACCAGAAAACTGACTCAGACTAATCCCAACTGCGGCCAAGACCAACCTCTGATACTGGCCACAGAACTGACCCTGTCCAAAGACAGTGCTATCCTGGCTACAAAACTGACCCTGACCCTAACCACAGACTGACTTATCCTGCCACCCTGCCTGTTGCTCCTGCACTCTAAACACCACCCACCCTCCCCTCTTAGCATCATGAGCCTCCCGCTCCAGCAACCAGGATAGCCCCTCAGGCTTCAAGACTTCCCCTCTTTTACACAGGTGAGGAGAACACTCTCACAGCCTTTCCCCATGCCTGCCTGGCTGACAGAGGACACTGTACACCTGAGTACCAATTATGCAAGCCATGTGCATATATGTATGCAAGTATGGGGTGTACACACAAGTCATGTGTATATGACATGTGTACATGTGTGTGTTGGTTGAGTATGTGTGTACATGTATGTGGATATGGTTGAGTAAAATATATGAAGTATCTAGAAGTCTATGTGTGTTTGGTCTTTGTACAGGTGTTCACAGTATATGTGGGTATTTATGCATGTATTTTCCTAGGAACATATCTATATGTATGATTTATATGCATAGTTTTTAAGAAGGTGTTGCTTTACCTTAACCTGATCAGCAGTATTCTCTTCATCTGTATTTTCCACATGTTCCTTGAACTGAATGTGACAGATTGCCAGAAAATTAATAGGAGGATAAGACTACAGACAAAGGGCCAGCCAAATAGCTCAGTGGATTAAAGCAAGTGCAAGCAGGTGCGGGGGCCGGAGGTTCGATCCCCAGGCCTGCTGGGCCGGTCCCACCCACAGGGCACACTGAGACAGTGATTGAGACTGGGCATAGTGGCAGGTTCCTGTAATCCCAGCTCTTGGGAGGCTGTAAATAGGCAGACCACTACGAGTCTGATCTAGTACTGAAACCCTGAATACCCTGTAGACCCTTCCCTAGCCATCAGAGTTGACAGAGCTAGGAGCCTGTCAGCAGTTCAGTGCCCATGGTGTCCCAGAAGCCTGAGGTAGCTTTATGCTCAAAGTTGTTACCCCGAATGTCAAGTCCAAGTTCAAGGGCCAGTTAATTCGAGAACATACTATCTATAGCTAATGCTGGCATTCTATCCCCAAATCAAGATCCAAACCCTCTTCCCACCCTGCACCCCACCTACCACTAACTCTCAGGTCCACCTGCACCACTCCATCCCTTACACTTACACTTGTAGAGAGCAAGAAGAGGAAGTCTATGTGTCTTCTGCCCTGAGGAAGTTCGTTTCTACAGCTGGAATTCTGAGGAAACTGAGGGAGAAAAAGCAAATAATGCCTACAGAAAAGATCTTTCATCCCGGGGTAATACCACATCCTCCATCTCAACCCTATTTACCCATGAAGGCATCTGAGGCATCACAAACTGTTCAGGTTCTACTTCAACTTTGGGAGGAAGGGAGGGAGGGAAGAAAGACCTAAAAGGAGGCTAGAACCCCAGCCCACAGTCCACACACTAATCCATACTGTCCTTCCTACCAGGTATAATCAGAAAGTGAAGCATCTTGGGAATGATATTAGGCATCCTGGGAACTAGGAAGGATATGAATATGATTTGGGTCAAGTCCCAGTTAAACTGCTTATTGATCTTTGACAAGTTCTCTAGTTTTCTGATATAGTACAATGAAGTCATTTAAAATCCAAATTGGAATCTCATGAGGGTGAAAGGGGAAAATGAGCATAATTCTCATCTGCTTCAGTAAATGGAGCTATATGATGTCCCTGTGTTCATTTACAGTAGTGATGGATGTTGGTAATAGTGATGGTGATGATGATGACAAAAGATTTCCAAATGGGAGAGCTCCAGGAGATTGTCAGAGGTTCCATTTCAGTTTGAACCAGAGTGAAGCCTGAAGAGAAGACAGGAATGGTTATAGGCAGCAGTCCCTATACCCTCCAGCCTGGTCTTCCTGGCTCACACACAACCTGGGCATGCAGCCTCTGCCTGGGCTTCCTGTCCTCTCCCTGCC
>PVKA01005077.1:0-19072 GCA_004027165.1 Ctenomys sociabilis
AAAAAAAAAAAAAAAAAAAAAAAAAAAAAAGGTAGCCAGGAAGCACAGAGCGAAGGGAGGAGCCAGGGACCAAACACATCCTTGTGGTCCCATCCCCAGCGACTTGTGGAATAAAGGTTAAACTTGCCATGCTTTCTAATATAGAAAGCAGGAAACTTCATTTAGATAAATTGCATGTTATGGCTTAGATCTAAAATATCCCATAAAGATTCATGAATTCAGTGGTGCGGATTTTGGAAGCTGACTAGATCATGGGGGTGCGCTATAGTTGCAGTTCAGTGTGCTGCTAGGAGGTGGGGCCTGGTCAGGAGTGGCATGTCTCCATTTTTCACAGACAACTACTGCTCTGAATTTTTCTACTATAGATCAGTTCTACCTCTTTTAAAATCTTATATAAGTGGAATCATATAGTCTCTGTTGTTTTGAATAGGGTAGCATGGTTTTAGTGTGTCATGAGATTCCTTCATGCTGTTATGTGTATTAATATTTTGCTCCTTTTCTACTGTTGAGTAACATTTTGTTTAATATATACACAAGTATTTGCTCTTTCACTTCTATTCTTAAATAGAATATGGGGCTGTTTCCAGTTTGGAGCTCCTATAAAGAAAATAGGAATGAACATTTTTCTGCAAATTCTTTTTTTTTTCCAGAACCGAGGATTGAACTCAGGTCCTTGTGCTTGCAAAGCAAGTGCTTATTTTACTGAGTCATCTGCCCAGCCCCTGCAAATTCTTTAGACACATGTTTTATTTCTCTTGGATGAAGGAACACCTAAGAGAGGTCATAGCATTTAGTGGGTATTTAGTTTTCCAAGAAATTGTCCTATCTTTTTCAGAGAGGTTTATATTTCTGATTGAAAAGGTATGAATTTGTTTTTCTATAAACCTTTCTTCCAGAGGGGCTCAGTCCTTGGCAGCTGCCTTCTTCATGGTGGCCAGCAGGTCACTCAGTTCCTCATGCTTCTTCTTGGCACAGACGTGTATCTCCACCCTTTTCTTGATGAAATTGAGGGTGTGTTTGTCCTTGGAGACTCTGAGCAGCTCCATGGTGCATGGTTCCATGGTGCGCAGCTCATAGGGGACAAAGCCACACACCTCCCGGATCATGTCCCACATGAACTTGGTGTGTTTGATGAGGAGTCCATGACAGTGGCTGTGCCTTGGTTTGCTCACATTCTTAGTCACTTTGTGGCCCCTGTTGAGGTCCATGGCCATGGGATAGAGGAGGGTCATGGCTACTGTTCTTCAGTGATTGCTGTGGTGGAAGTAAGGTACGAAATTTTGGTTCTTCTCATTCTTTCCAACATTCAGTGTTGTTAGTCTTCTTAAGATTTTAGACATCTTAATTGCTGTGTAGTCATGTCGCATTACAGTTTTTGTTTAAGTATCTCCCAGTAAGTTTTCATGTGCCTGTTTGCCATCATATGATCTCCAAACATTCAATTCTGTATCAGAGGATTTAGCCACCACTGGATCAAAAGTGTTTGAAAAAAATACACTTGTACAGATAGTTTTCTTGTCATTGTTCCCTAAATAAAACTCTAAGAACTATTTGTGTAGTTTTACATTGCTTTCGTGACTGTGTGGAAAATCAAAAGATACAGTATAGATTTTTTTTTATATACAGGGTCTTGCTACTCAGCTCAGATTTATAGTAATTCTCCTGACTCAGCTTTCCCAGCACTGGGATTACGAGCATGCATCACATCAGGCTTTGGGGCAGGCACAGCATGCAGCACCTGTGATCGAACTTGGGTCCTTGTGCTTTTCAGGCAGGTGCTTAGACTGCCAAGCTATCTCCCCAACTGTTAGATGTGTTTTCTTTCTGAGCTCTCTTTATTTCCTTTATTCTACTTTATCAATTCTCATGCAGAATCATATTATACATTGATCATGTGGCTTCATAATGTCTTGAAATGAAATAGTGCATGTGAGTCTTCTCCACCCATCTCAGAGACTATATTTGCTAGATTTCTATATAGTAGATGGTTTTATATTAATTTTGGAACCAGCTTGTTGATTTCTAAAATAATGAAAATACAAAGAAAGGGAGAAGGGAAAAAAGAAGAGAGGGAAGGAAAGAAAGGATAAAATAAAGGAAAATAAAGAAGATTAATTCCTGGTAAGATTTTTACTGTATTGCATTCATAATTAAATTTTAAAATTCACTGAAATAACAATAAAAATATCAGTAAGTAGAATTTGATGAAGGGCTTATTATTTGAAGGAGAAGTCAGAAGCTCACTCAATGAAATATTGAGTTATTTTAAGGGCATACTTATTTAAACACTGTTGTATTATAACCAGGGAGCCTACAAATAGATCCATAAATGAGAAGAAACTTTCTATATGGCAGAGGGCATTACAAACCAGTAAATAAATTTAGACTTTTCAATTTAGGACAATTGGTTTGTTACATGAAAATATATTAAAATAGATTCTACTCTTCTAAATATGATCTAGAATAAATATCAATTGATTTATGATCCTAATGTTATTAAGTGTTAACATTTTTGGAGGAAGAAACAGAATAGGCTGCATGACTTTAAAATAGCAAAGATTCTCTTAAATGGGACAGAAAATTCATAAAAGATAATGGTGATAGATTTGACTGTATTAAATTTGAAAACTTTCATGAGCACCAGAGAATGTGACATGATTTGCTTCACACTGGGCAACAACATTCATAATTCACTAATTACAAATAATTGATACAGGTGTGGATGTCTTCCAGATAATACACACATACAAAACACACAATGTATGTATGATGTTATACAAATAATTATAAAAGAGGCACACAGTACAAGTGAGGAATGCGTAAATTAGGTGGTGGTGGGAAGCCTTTCATGAATGTGACCACCCTTTCTTTCTTTCCTTCTCTTCTGGTTGCTGCTCTGCCCACTTAGAGATGAATTTTATTTTATTTTTTAAACCATGAACCTATGCCAGTTTTATAAATTGCTTTGACTGATAAAATGCGATAGCAATGATAGTTAGTAAGCAAGTGGGATGAAGAGAACTCTGACAAAGCAAAGTGAAAAGATGCTCCACCTTCTGATAATGAAGAAAATGATAATGAGTGCAATGACACCACTTCACAGCCACCAGGCGGGCACAATTCTCAAGCCTGGCAGTGTAAACTCACTGTGGTGTCATATGCTACTGGGTACAATAAATTTGGTACAAATGCACTAGGGAACAATATCCAGACAAATGGAAGTGGAATGCTTTCCCAAATTGAGCAATTCTTGTCCTGTGTTTACACTCTAGGCTTTTCCCCATATCACTGGGGATGCTTATATAAGGATGTTCAGCTTCGCATTGTTTACTAAAATGAAATACTGAAGATCAATTGAATTTTATCATTCAGATAAAAAGAATTTTGGCTTTTTGTGCAAATAAAAAAAATAACTTGCAGAATAAAAATTTACTTTGATTGAATGTTTTTATAAGTTTAGGCACTAAGCTGTTTTCATTACTAGTTCATTTTATTCCTCCCAGCACTTCCAGGAGTGTTATCACCATCATAACCACTTTTAAAGAGAAGTGAAGTATCTTTCCTTCCAGGATGGACAGCTAGTGTTGTGGATAATAGACTGTGAATAGTGGAAGATGTCCAGCTGAACTGAGTCAGCATGGCTCTGGGTATGGAAGACTCACTTTAAGAATGGTATAAAAAGAGAAAAGGAGTGAAGGGTTGCCGCTGGGTTTCTTTGCAGGAGCTTCAGCTGTTCTCCTTGGAGCTTTGGTCTGTGCCTCCGCCTGGGGTATCATTTTCAGTCTCCTAGCACAGATTCTTTAGTGTCCATCACCAGCCTTTCAGCCTGCTGGAACAGATGCTTCAGCTGCTAGCAATGTCCCAGTGCAGGCCTCTCAGTCTTCCTTCACCAGAGGCTCCCTGGGCCTCCTGGTGTGGTCTTATAGGGGACATTGCTATACGCTTCAGGCCTCAGCTGGACACTCTGGATTTCTAGCATGTAATCAGTCTTTGGCACTTGTCCACATTGGACTCTGTGGGTGGCCATTGTGGCCAATCTTTTAAATTTCTGTGTTCTGCATTAAATCTGATTCAGAGCGTGTGCAGTTATATTTAAGGAGTCTTGCTATTTCTTTAAACCCATGCAAACAACCTACATACTATCAGTATTATAGTATTAAGCCTGGTGATTTGATTGTGATCTCCCACACACAAGCTAGCATTCTCTAAAGAAAATCTTTTTTTCTTCTGACATACCAATTTATAAACCTTAGGAAATTTACATAACAAGATATATATATATATATATATATATATATATATATATATATATATATATATATATATATATATATATATATACCAAGAGCTTTCCCCAGGCCTGCAAGCTCTTGGAAGCCCCGACTAACACAGCTAATAAACGGAATAGCTTGGATTTGCCCTCAGGAATTTATGTTTTTAATGGCCATATTGTGCCCATTTCAGAGAATTGCTGGAGGCCTCTGCAGAATCCTACGGAATCCCACTTGCCACTCTCTGTGCCAGAGACTGCTAGATGACATCACACAGCTGTTCATCCTCTGCAGAGACCCTAGACTCTAAGATACAAGTTTATCCAAATGTGTGTGTGCTAAGAAGGAAGTATGTACAGAGAGGAAAACACTAGCTTGAGAAGATAAATATCTTGTTATATAAATTTCTTAAGGTTTATAAATTGGTATATCATGACAAAAAAAGATTTTTTTTAAAGAAGAACTGTAGGTTTGTATGTGGGAGGCAGCAACCACACCATTAGGCTTCATAGTATAAGTCTGATAATATGTAGGCTTTCATAGGGTTAATGAAATAATGTATTTACAAAGTACTATGTTCGTGATAGGCATGCAGTAAAATTCTTTTCTTTAAAGAGAAGTCTCCATTTGTGGTACTACTGTTTATGTTACCACCCCAATAAAGCATAGGCTTTCATAGAAAGCCCTTGAGGTGTGCACTTAAGAGTCTGCATCTGCTGATTTCAGCATATTAGAAGTATACAAGCAAACAGCCAAGAGATGCTAATGGATTTTGAGTAGCAAAGTCAGCAGCTGAAATGATGTTTGAGGAAAGTACATTATTAAATATGGGAAAACGCAGAAGTCACTTATTGGCTAGGACCAAATACAGTTTTCAAAGAGTTACTCCTATCAGGGGTACACCCTTGAAGACAGTCACAATTTTGTGACTAGGAGAATATTTATTCCTA
Source organism: Ctenomys sociabilis (assembly GCA_004027165.1). Taxonomy (NCBI): domain Eukaryota; kingdom Metazoa; phylum Chordata; class Mammalia; order Rodentia; family Ctenomyidae; genus Ctenomys; species Ctenomys sociabilis. The sequence goes on from PVKA01005077.1 coordinate 5,222, forward strand.
TTCTAGATGACAAAGAACAGCACTGCACAAAACAAACTCAGCCCTGAGGAGGTCAAGTACTAGATAGTATGCATGTAAGTGTATAAAACATGCAACCCTTCAGTGTTTGGGGAGCTGGTGATAGCACAAAGGGTATTTGTGGTGCAGACACACGCTAAGAGTTGGAATTGCTGGTGCAGTAGGGAGGTCTGACAGAAAAATGACGAGGGGAAGACTATTCCAAGGAGATAGGACATGCATCCAGGAAATCTGGTATTATTTTTCAAGTTTTTTTTCCTGTCTTTTTGAGACAAGGTCTCACTATGCAGTTCAGGCTGGTCTTGATCTCACTTTGTACCCCAGGCTGGTCTCAAACTTAAAATGGTCTTCCTGCTTCAGCCTCCCAAGTGGTGGGATTATAGGCATGAGCCACCACACCTGGCTTTCATTTAAGAAAGTTTGTGTGGGTTCCAGAAATAGGAAAGGCACCCATTTGCTTGACCCCACAGCCAGGGAATGAGGAGGAGGAGGAGGAAAAGGAGGAGGAGGAGGAAGGGGAGGAGGAGGTGGATGTCTGAGTTGCATACCATTTTGCTGCCATTGTCTGGTTTCTAAGTGAGCTGAAAAACCATTGAATGATGGTCATGTCAGAACAGAATTGTGTTTCTTCTGCACTGTGTTGAAACTCTAGCCCCTAGTGTGTGTATATTTGGAGATCAAGCCTTTAAAATAGTTACTGAGGTTAAATAAAGTTATAAGTGTGTAGCTTGCTAGAGTTTAAATGTGTTCCCCAAAGTCTATGGCTTGGCAACTTAAGCCCAAGTGCCTAATTGAGAATTGATAAGGCTCATTAATGGTCTTATACTATAGCAGCCCATATATTGAGCTGATAAATACATGTATTGAGTAACTAAATCACTTATTCTAGCTGAGCTTTAAGAAAGTCCCTCTGTCTGGCTCCTAAAAGTCGGATTACAGTTCAAAGGTCAATGTAACAGAAGTTTATTGCAGTGATGGGAGATGACAGTGGCTTGGGCAGGGTGCTGGCGTATTTGGAAGTAGCGGCTGCATTGTCTCACAATTGCTTTGTGCAGTTTTGTGATGTGATGGATGTAAAGACAGCTATGGGCAGCTGCGAATGTCTTTCTGAAGCAGAAAGAGTGATCTCAGTACTGTGGACTCATTAGGGAAGATGCCCGATAAAGTTGTTCAAGGATGAGGGAGAGCCATTCGGACTTGGACATGATAAATCTGAGTGCTTGCCTGGAACGGGGGTCTTGGGTATATTTGAAGGTTAGGTTACTAGGGAAGGGTATACACATGGGGCAGACTTCAGTTTAAAAGGTGGGCAGCAGCAAGAGCAGCTGTGTTCCTATGGTTTAGTCCTCACAAACATTATCACATGTTTGCATTCTCACACGCAGACAACCATGTAGCACACGCACAGCTGCCCACATTGTCATAGGCAAATAAGTGTACCCTGCTGTGTGCTTGCATGAGACAATGAGGCCCTGTCCTCATGTGTCCTCAGATGCCACAGTCCCATTCTGACATGAAGCTGAAGTGGGAAATAACCAATTAGATGCATGAGTCTGAAGTGAAAGATGATAGTTTGCAAACCATAATTAAGTCATTTGTATATGAGAGCTTGAGGAAAACAAGAAGGAAGAGGTAGAATGTAGCAAAAGAAGTATCTAGAGAAATGGAGGAATTAGAAGTGTACCAAAGCTGTGGGGTCTCCTGGATGAGGGACTCACCAGTTGTGGTGAAGTTAGGCTGGGGCTTTGTTGAAATTGGCTACTGCCTTGTCATTGCAAATGAGGAGCACGGTGGTGGTACATTTGAGTCCATAATGCTTAGAGAAATAAATTGGACACACAAGCTTGAATGCCATGTGGTTTCTCTTACATGAGAAAGCCTAAGTATAATTAAATTAAAGAGCAAAATAATAAATGTTGATAACAACAAACAGGTAGATAAAACTGTTACAAAAGGGAAACAGATGAAGAGATGGAGGGAGAGGGGGAAAGGAGGCTGGGGGAAGGATAAAAAAGGAGTGAGATGTGGATATGCATATGTGCATATGTCCACTTCCTACAATGAATCTAATCATTCCATGCTGCAAACATGGTAACAACAAAGAAAGAAAAAAGATTTAAAGGGAAAATGAAATGAGAGGAATGGGAGACAAGGCATAGAATCCATTTTTCAGAGAAATCTGATATAGACTGGAATGGAAGTGGCAAGTGGAAAAGGACCCCAGAGGAATGTTAAGACTAGAGAAAAACTAGGTTTTGAATATAGAATTGGCACATAGGTATCACAGCAAAAGGATGCTTAAGATGAAGGTACCCTCTAGCCCTTGGAGAAGGCACTGTAAATAACTGAAAGCTAGATTCATCAGGAATTGAGAGAATACGCCATCACTTTGAGTGACCTAGAAAATTGGCTATTGATAATCACAATCAGGCAGGACGAAGTTTTTATCATGAAAAAAAAAATGTGTTAACCTATTTATATCTCACTGTCTTCCTTTGTAAAATGGTTATTGCAAACATTGAATACGCAGAAATGCTCAATATGCGGCTTATAGATAAAGGCCAGTTGTTTCTATGAGTATCCCTTTCTAAATGAGATCAAAGCAATGTTTCCTTTTTGAAGTTGTGCTGCATCACCATGTGATCACTGTCACAAGAAAGATCACAAGCAGGAGGTTGGGGCCTTGAAGGGTGCAGTCCCTGGCTTCCCCGCATGTTGCCAGTTGTCACTAGAGCTTCATCCAGAACCTAGCAGAGCTCCTTGCAGGTGCAGGAGGATGTGGTAGTATGAAAATGGGCAATGGCCCAAGGAACTACTAAGAGGGTGGTGGAAGGCAGCTGGCAGTGCTGCCCAGAAGTTACCACCTGAGAAAAGGAAGAACCAGTGACAACAAACCTGGGAAGTGCCACCATGCTGTGGGCTCAGATTAACCCAGCCCTGGAAGAGCTGCATCCTTGGGCTTCCCGTTGGTTAGTGGTAGAGGAATTTAGGTATTGGAAGTGAAACCTGTGGATCTGAAGGAAGGAGGCTGTCTTCTACCTTTGGGACTAGCAGACTTCAAGGGCCAGAAATTTAGCTCTTGGAGAAGTCTGTTCATAGATAAACTTTGAGTCCCACTAACAAGGCAGATACATATATGTGCACATATACATAACAAACATATCCCTCAGCTATAATATATGTACATATAATTATATAAGTATATAATCTCCTGGTATATACTATTATATGTATTGATTTGATATCCATTAATTTATAATAGCATGAAGATAAATTCTCACAGTCTCCCCTTTGTATTTAGGAAGGACTGGCTCTAACAATTCCCATGGATACTTAAATCACACCTACTCAAGTCTCTCAAATTGCATAGTATTGGCATGTAACCTATATGTATTTTTCCATGGACTTTGAATTATCTCTAGATTATTTAGGATACCTAACTCAATGCAAATGTTATATAAATGCTATGCTTATTAAGGGAAATAGCACAAAAAGGTCCATGCATGTTGAATACATTCATAGTTATTATTTTTGAATTTTTTTATCTTGCGTGTTTAAATTCATGCGTATGACACTCACAACTAGGAAGGGCTATGAATATTTATTGTAGGTGGTTCTAGAATTTTAAATTTGTGTAAAATACCTCTTTAAATTTTAACTTTGAGTAGGCAGAACTAGGGGGAACAGTACAGATTCCTAGGAGATTTCTATCTTTGATACTGTATATTAACTTCTTGAGATTTTCCTATCTACAAAGGTCTTTCATTTCTGTACTTCCAGTGAAAATCTTTTCTCTTCTTCCACTCTTCCCAAGTCCAAGTCACTGTGAATCATTCAGGAATCTCCAGCTCTTACTCCAAGTCTCTCCTCTACTTGAGTTACTATTTGCAATATGTAATTTTCCTGTAATTTACATACTGTCTTTCTTAGTTACTTTCTATTGCAGAGACACAGCACCAAAAACTCACAAGGTAAAAGACAGAAGGTACAATTCAGCTTGCGGTTTATAGAGGTTTCAGGCCATAGTTGGTTGAAACTATGGGTAATTAACCTTTTTTTGGCAAAAGTGATAGAACTTTCAATGAACTGCAGATAAGATGGTGTTACTGCTTATATCTAGATGTCACTCCAAAGCCTCAAGCATTTAGAGGTGGGGCATGCTTCAAGGCAGGGCAGAGAATCATGGCAGAGAAAAAACAATCTATGTAGGATGTGAAGAAAGGAGCAAGCCATGAACCCTCTGTACTTTCAGCACATCCAGGCACAAGCTCATTGCACGGTGGCACCCGCACTACACCTGGGCCTTCCCATTGTCCATGCCCAGAACTGTGCTAGACCAATCAGTGGGCTGGTGTAGTTAGTTCTCACATCCTTAATCCAGTATCACATACCCAGAGTCCAGTCACCTCCCAGAAGCCCCGCCTCTAAATGCTTGAGGCTTTGGAGTGACATCTAGATATAAGCAGTAACACCATGTTGTCTGCAGTTCATTGAAAGTTCTATCACTTTTGCCCAAAAAGGTTAATTACCCAATCAAAATTTTAACCATTCATTGTCCATGTGTGTATTGTTAAAAATTAATTTAACTGAAATGCCATAGGCTGACTTTGATTTACTTCGATGCATATTTTCCCCATGAAGATCTTCAAGCCAATATAAAGGAAGGAGCTTTTTTTTTTTTTTTTTTTTTTTTTTTTTTTTTTTTTTTTTTTTTTTTTTTTTTTTTTTTTTTTTTTTTTTTTTTTTTTTTTTTTTTTTTTTTTTTTTTTTTTTTTTTTTTTTTTTTTTTTTTTTTTTTGGTGGAACCAGGGATTGAACTCAGGCCCTTCCACTTGCCAGGCAAGTACTTATTCCAATATTTCACAAATATTTGGCCATTTTGGTATATACCTGCCAATACCTCACATCCTACCCACTGAGGAGAAAAGACCTGACCTGATCATCTAGGTACAATAAGAATCCGCTCCAAGTATTTGTTTCTCTGAGTTAAAGGCACCATGTGCCTATTCAATTAAGAAAATTATCCTTACAACACAGGATGCTTTTTTTTTATTTTTAAAAGGGTGTGAAATACTTAGCCAGTAATTAGGTGCTAAATGACAGAGCTATATCCCCAGCTTACACTATGAGTTCATAGGGAATATGTCTACAACTCAGGCTTTTTCCTATGGACTCTCACAAAGTGTGCATCTCTAGTCAGGGTAGTCTGATGCTTCAGTTTAATCCAGATACCTTTCTCTTTGGCTACCTCCTTTCTCTGATTATTTTCCTTGACGTGTTTTAGGAAGCTATCATGACTCTTTAATATGCTCAGTATGCACATTATTCATCTTGGTGAGTATCTTGCTCTTATCTTGCTTGTTTACAACAATACCATCCATATGCAGGGTAACGTGTAGACTCTTCCAGTTTTTCATGATAACATTTGTGTGGCATTCATTTTTGCATGGTCCTCATTCCCTTGTGTCTACAATATCACCATATTTTACAGATTTGCAGGGGTGTGACCACGGGAAAAGCTCATGTTTTCTACAAGGCCTAGAGAACATATACCAGCTTCCCCTCTTTCACTTTGTGTTCATCATTTTGGCAAATTACTGGAAGATGGTGATTTCAGCCCCAAAGCTATATTATTATTTTTTTGATGCATTTAACTACCTGTGCTATAAATTCACTGAGAATAGTAATCATACCTTAATTTATTTTATATTCCTAAAAGTATGGGAACAATAAATCTCTAAAACTTTGGTAGGGCAATTAGCCTTTGTGAAATAGAAAAGCAATTGTACACCCATCTCTAAAATAAATTATACAGGTAATTTGTTACTGTAAGGAACAATTTGCTTCACTACTTTAAAAATAATCTTTTAAAGAGTATGTTTTCATAATAATATTAAATTAGAGTTATGTTTTACTGGAATATTCTTTTCATGAAATAAAGTCATACCATGGAGAAGGGAATTTTCTGAAAAAATGGCAATAAAATATTACTATTACTACTGTAATAGTAATTACAGCAGGATTTGATTCTGAATATTACACAGATTCAAAACAAAAGACATCAGTCAGAATACTGGTGGGGAAGATGGTTATCTGGGTGACAATTTCTTGTCATTTCTTTTTTTAACAAGAGTGCTAATTTTAACATTTTAAAGTGTTTGATTGTTTTGTGAGTCTCAAACTGCCTTCACTTCTTAAGGCCAAGGTAAGTTTTATAGCTGCCCTGTTTCTTTTTGTGCATGAATTTCCAGATATAAGAAAATTTTGATGTTAGTCACTGCAAGAAAGGAGAGTAATACAACAACAACAAAACTTATGGAACCTTTATGATATTTAGAATGTAGCTATAAGTTTTGTTGTTTCCTCAAATAAATAATTCTTTTCTTCTTGACAATGTTTCATTCATTTGGCAGTTACTCACTGAATGTTGGCCTAGGCCAGACAGAGTGATGAACAAAATAGAGAATGTTAAGTCTCCACTATTGTCTGATACATTTAAGATGTCTAAATTGAATAGCAGCCCTCTACAGACCTAATAGCATAGCTGAGAATTCACTATTGACAGATCTTCTTTACAATGACTGAATTATGATTAGCAACTTAGCTGTAAGTACATTTTAAATTTAGATATTATTCACTCTCTAATCTCTCTTTAAACCTGTTTTGGAGCTAAGAGAGCATGACACTTTGCATATAATACTGTAATAAGCTGTTTTATCCTCAGCATTTCTGGTATCAAATATGTCTCTCTTATAACTACTAGTCATGGTATTTTGATCGCCAACTAGGTACCTTGCAGTTTTATTTAACTAGATCCTAACTGCCACCTAGAATTAGTGGAAACTCCATGGACTGTCTCCCATAAAGATAGCAGTGAAAAGAATTGGTTAGCTAGGTATCTACACATTTTTTTCTGATTTGGCTATAAAGTTTAAGGTTTCCAACACCTTCCTCTTAGAATTGGTAATTTCCTAGAGAGACCCTTTCAACTCAAGGAAATACTATAGCTAGTTTATTATGAAACTTTAAGAGGTACAGCTCAGTGTGCATTTCAAGTCATTAACAGCAGGTCCCTGAGTAGGAAGGGGGATCCCAGTCCCTTCCTCTTGTTCTCTTTTGTGTTCAATCATGAGATGAACAGTTTCAATTCCTCCATGCACTATGTCCATGATATGCTGTCTCTGTATATAAGCTCAAAGGCAATAGGGCCAACTTAAAGGAAATACTATAGCTAGTTTATTATAGAGGATACAAATGAACAGATTGTTAAAGACCAGCTGTGGTGTTTCTATAGAATTGTCCCCATCCTGAGATTAGCTGGGACTCCCCAGCCAGTTTTCACTCATCTGCTACAGTGAGCAGACCCTCTTATGACTCTGCAGACTTTTAAAGTTACAAGCACTGTATAGCAGGAGCCAGAGAGAAACAGTAGAGATGACTGTTACTCCCATTATATGATATTTTAATGTACTATTTGTTTCCCTGTGTGAGTCAGCTCTGTATGCCTTTAACAAATACTTGAGACAATCAACTGCAAAAAGGAAAGATGTATTTTTAGCTCATAGTTTAAGAGGTTTTTAGTTCAATGTCAGTTGGCCCTATTGCCTTTGCGCTTATATACAGAGACAGCATATCATGGAAATAGTGCATGGAGGAGTTGAAACTGTTCATCTCATGATTGAATACAAAAGAGGACAAGAGGAAGGGACTGGGATCCCCCTTCCTACTCAGGGACCTGCTGTTAATGACTTGAAATGCACACTGAGCTGTACCTCTTAAAGGTTCCATTGCCTTTCAATAGAATAGCATCAAAATAGGAGCTAGCTCTTTAACATCTGGGTTTGGGTGGCATTGTGTAACCAAACCACAACATCACCCTATTTTTGATTTTAAGTTCTGTGATTATCAGCAACTTTATCGTCAATACCCCATAAGAGGTTGGCACATACTAGTGGTGTGAATTGTTGGTTGGCGAATGGAAACACAAAAGTCCAAAAATACGATTTTGCAAGATCTGTTGTGGCCAAGTCTGGGTGATATTTAGAATGTAGCTATAAGTTTTGTTGTTTCCTTTAATAAAAAGTTCTGTCATTTCCCTGAAACAAAATTGACTAGCTGGGCTCACCAAATTCCAGATCTGTCCAGTGTCAACAAATATCTAAATTAAATTGGATACTGTGTTTTCTGTAGGCATCTCTCCATACTTTCCTACGTATTTTGCTATTTGGAAAGTTTTCTGTCAGTTCCAGTGGACAAGAAATTTTCAAATTTACTTGGATTTGTATTATTGCTTAATAAGATAAGGCCCAATGTTCTTTGTTTATACAATGTATTCTGCTGCCAAATGTGCCTCTATCAATTGACTAGTTGAAGGCAATAAATGCATTCTTTTGTAGCTCACTTTCATTATAATCCATCTCTAGGCAATTCATCTTTATTAATTTTTGTGACTTTTTCCTTGAAAATGGCCAAAATATTGTTGCCAAGAAATACAGACTCCCTGCTGAGTGAACAATTATTCACCTATACATCTGGTAATCCTTTGCAAAGCAGTCTTTATGCACCTTGAATTTTAGTAATGTATTTCTCTTTATACTTTTATCTTTATTTAATATTCATGAATGATTTTAATGCACATCATAGAATTTTTTAAAGTATGATAGAAAATTAATGTCCTAATCTCAGTGCTAGTAATACAGTAATATAGCTGTGCACCAGCATTTTTCTAACATTTAGCATTCCATCAAGTGAAATGATCAGTGTTACTTGGGGGAAAATGTTAAAAATCATTTAGTGAAATCCAGATACAATAAGGCTATTTTGCCTTATACCTGCTTTAATTTTTTGAGCATTAAAATGATCAGAATCACATTATGAGCAATAGGTCTGGGCTTTCTTTTGTCCATTTGTGAACAAGAAAATTTGCAAAGCAATTGTTTTAAAATTTGACTTCATCTGGACAATGCTCTAGGTGGGATTTAAATGTTTCTCAAAGACCATGTTTTAGCTATCAGCCCTGTCATGCCAATTGAAGGGGCAGGAAATTTTAACAGGTAGGGCCTTCTTGGAGAAAGTTAGGTCACGGAGGATGTACCTCTGAAGGAAGCACTGGGAGCCAGAACCTCCCCCTTTTTTCATTTTCTTCCTGACTATACTATTTGAGAGTTTTCTCCATCACAAGCTTCTATAATGATATACTGCCTCACCACTGGCACCAAAGCAATAAACCATCTGACCATGGATCAAGCCAAAATAGACCTTTCCTGATTATAAGCTGATTATGTCTGGTGTTTTGTTACAATAAGGGAAAGATGACTTGTATGAGCAAATCATAGTGCTTTAATAAGCTCCTTGACTTTCACTAAGGGTGACTCACCTCAATTCCAGCTCCATTGTCTCTTACAAAGTAAAAATCTTATTCAACATTGGCACTAAATAAGTATCCTCCAAATACCTACTGGAAAAATATTTCTGGCTTTATGTCATTAATAGTCATCAAATATTAAGGTGGGCTGGAATGGCACAGCCCACCTTATGTGCTAGATATTCTAAAATATATCCTGAACCATAATGTATCCCTTGAGAGCTTTCTCTCTTCCACATTTCTCTCTTCCTTGTGTGATTGAATTTATTAAAATACAAAACCCTGATGTCATCAGACCATGAGTGTTATTATAAAACATGCCCACAAGAAATCCATTATTGTATCCTTACATAACCTTGTTCTCTTTATGAAGACCTCAGGAATAACTGCTTTTCTCAGCAATTCTTTGTATTTTCCCTGTAAAGTTTATGAATTACTTAGCTGGGAAAGGCTCTGTGTGCATGTTAAAGCATATCATAGAATAACTTTAGGATCTGCATTGTCTATTTGAGGATTAAAGAAAAATGCAATTTTCTTAGAAAAATGTTTCTCCACCATTGTGTTTCTTTCATATTGAATTACAGCCCTTTTTTTTTTTTTCTTTAGTTTGTGTCCCTTTATGATAAGTCTTTTGTCATAAGGACCTTTCTGAAGCTATGAGAAAAATCAAACTCTAACTCAGTTTCTTTTCTGCTCTCAAGAGCATGCACCATCTGATCCCACAGCTTAAGGGCTTGATTCCTAATGCTGCTTTCCCCAATGCCACCTGCAGGTTTCTGGTTGTGAACTGTGCTTCTGATCACTAGCTGTAAATTAGGGTTCCTACAGCCTCCTCCTCTGGTCGGATTAATTTACAGTGACTCAGTGGACAAGGGGAGCATGCCTGTCACTTTATTATAAACGACATTACAAAGGATATGAATGAACTCCAGATGAAGACCAGGGAAGGGCCGAGGACAGGAGAAGCAGCAGGGGGCTGCTATGCCTCCTCCAGGAGAGGTGCCATCTAGGGATGCCACTGGTTAAACCACCTAGAAATTTTTTGAGTCCTATTCTTTGGGGGTTCTGAGGAAGTGTCATTTACTGATGCATGAATTACATCATTGATAATTGCTGGTCAAGTTATTCTTTATCTCTCTTCCCTCCCTGCAAGTTGGAGGTAGAGTTGATTGTCTCAACCTTCTTCTCTTGCTTATTCTGTCCTATGACTGCCCCTTTCTGAAACTACCTGGCAGCTTCCAGCCATCTCACTGGCATAGTAAGAGCACTTTGAAGAGCCCAAGGATTTTAGGAGCTCTGTACCAGGAAATGGGAACAAGGACAAATATTAGTGCACAATATCAAGACATTGTACACTTTTAAGATGCCTACACATTCATAGACACATGAAATATCGGAGTTCTACTATTATTTGCAGTAATAGCTACCACTTTCATAGGCTACATCCTACCATGAGGGCAAATATCTTTTTTGGGGGCAATGGTAATTACAAACCTTCTCTTAGCTATCTCCTACATTGGCCCTACTCTAGTAGCATGGATTTGAGGCGGATTTTCAGTTGACAAGGCTACATTAACCCAATTCTTCGCTTTCCATTTCATCCTTCCATTCATCATCACAGCAATAGTTATAATTCATCTTCTATTTCTGCACGAAACAGGGTCTAATAATCCATCCAGCATAAACTCAGATTCAGACAGAATCCCATTCCACCCTTATTACACAATTAAAGATATTCTAGGAGTCTTATTCATAATAATTACACTACTAAGTCTAGTCCTATTCGCACCAGACCTTCTAGGTGGTCGAGATAATTACATTCCTGCTAATCCCCTAAACACACCTCTTCATATTAAACCAGAATGATATTTCCTCTTCGCACATGCAATCTTATGCTCAATCCCCAACAAACTAGATGGAGTATTAGCCTTAATTTTCTCTATCTTAATCTTAGTATTATTACCCACTCTACACTCTTCTAAACAACATAGCATATTATTCTGACCATTAAGCCAATGTTTACTATGAGTATTAGTAGCTAATTTATTAATTCTTACATGAATTGGGGGATAACCGGTTGAACATCCTTTCATTACAATTGGACAACTAGTGTCCGTAACATATTTCTCTATTACTTGAATCCTGATACCAATAATGGTTTTAATAGAAAATAAATTACTCAAATGAAGAGCCTTAGTAGTATAAAAATTACACTGGTCTTGTAAACCAAAAATGAAGAATTATCTTCCTAAGACACCAAATCAAGAAAGAGGCAATAAGCCACACCATCAGTACCCAAAACTGATATTCTAATTAAGCTATTTCTTGAAACATTTGTATAATATGAATCTATGTACTTCGTGCATTAATGCATGTCCCCATTAATATAATGCAAGAATACATATAATGTAATAAGTACATAGACCATATTACACTTAAAGTGAGATTTTTACATTTATAAAAGATAACTTAAACCTTGATTACAAAATCACTTTTTGTTCCATTAAGAAAACAGTGATATATTCTAGTAACTATGAAATTTGGCTTATTGATTTTATTTTTATTTTCTACACTTTTTATGCTTGTATGTTTTCCCCTACCTTTTTTCCTGTCTTTTCTCCTCTTTGTCATTTAATCATTGAGTTGATGATGAAACTTTTCATTTTACTATATCCATTATACACTTTCAGGCTTTATTTCTTCTTTTGGGTTCTTACACTAGGGAGACAATATGATGTATACACATGTGGGCTGATTTATTTCACTTATGAATGTAGCCTCTAGTTGCATCCACTTACCAAATTCAGCCTTCAAGTTTGCCTTTCTTTATAGCTGTGTAATATTCCATTATATAAAAATACCACAGGCTTTTCATGTGTTCCTCAGGTGATGGTATTCTGGTTGCAACCAACATTTGGCTATAATAAATTGCACTGCTATAAACATAAGTGCACATATATCACTAAGAAATGATGTTTTCCAGTTCTTTTGGGAAAATGTACAGAAAAGGAATAGCTGAATTGAATGGGATTTCCAACCCTACTTCTTTTAGAAGTCTCCACACTGACTTCCATAGTGGTTGTAGAGTCTATATTCCGTACAGCAGTGGAGAAGGGTTCCTTTTTCTGCCCAGCCTCTCCAGCATTTGGTATTAGTCAATTTCTTAATGAGAGCCATTTTTCTGGGGTGAGATAGTATCTTAATGTTGTTTTAATTTGCATTTCTCAAATGGCCAGTGAGGTGGAATGTATTTTCAGGTATTAATTTTCCTCTTGTATTTCTTCCTCTGACAAGTGGCAGATGCCCATTTTTGGTTTGGATCTTTAAGTTTTTTTTTTTTTTTTTGCTTTTGTTTTTAAAATTATTTTATTTTATTGAAGAACAAATAACAAATAGCAATGAGACAGTTTCAAATCAGATTAGTAAGACAGATTCAATAATTAATACATTGCACATTGCTTTCGTAGTGGCTTTTGGTTGTACAAGGTGCATATATGGTACTCTACCTGCAAACACTATTAGAGCAGATGCCTCTAATCAATGATTAAAGAGAACATAGCTATATAACTATCTTTTTTAAGGCTATATTATAGTACAGTTTCAATAATTAATACTTTATACATTGTTATCTTCCTAGTGGTTATCCATAGTAGAAGCAGCAGTCAGGATATCCTGTCTAAACACTATTAGTTCAAATCTTTCCTCTCATAGAATTATGCAAAAGTACTGTATATTTATCCTAACTGTACTGTTTATACAAACACAGAATAGTTTTTACTTTGTATTCCCCCCCTTTTGTTGTTTAGTCCCATCAAAGATGGGTATTCTATTGTCATTCAATTATTATAGGTGCTTGAATTCAGCAAAACAATCCAATACAGTCCAGCAGTCCACAATAATAGTGGGTTATCTGAAGAAGCTGTTGACTAGAGCTATTTGCAGCTCAGCTTATTATTATGGCCTTATTTTTTATACCTCATTTTTATATTTCTCTGTTGAATAGTTAAGACCAAAATAAAGCAAGACCCATATAACAAAAAATGTAACTTTTGTATCTGATGAGGTCAGTCAAGTCTCTTCAGGGTTTATTTTGTAATCCTGCACCTCACTCTGTAGATCCTTTGTCTGTGTCAACCATATGGATGAGTCATGGCCATTGCTTGACCAGTTTGCTCTCTGTGAGAGCCTGAGAGAATGTTTTCTCTCCATATGACTCTCCTTAGGCACACTATAGATCATTGATCGCATTCCTCTGTGGCTCCATAATCTTCTTGTTCAGAAAATTTGGAGCTCACCTGAATTTCATGATGTTACAGTACAGGTTCCCCTATGTCCTGAGTCTTCACTGACCTTGAAAGGCTAGGGCCAAAATGTTGGCTGGCCTTGTGGCTCTTCTATTTCTCCAACTCTGACTTGTGATCTTAGGTTGTTAACCATCCAGAAGAAAAGCTGATTAGTATCCTGCAGCA
>PVKA01005077.1:19172-63283 GCA_004027165.1 Ctenomys sociabilis
GTAAGCAGCTACACTCTTAATTCACTGATAAGAGATATCTGCTAAAATAATATCTGTAAATATAATATCATGTATGCACCTTGTACAATACCAAAACATTATGAAAACAGTTTGCAATGTATTAATTTATCGAATCTGTCTTGTTAAGGTGTCTTGAAACTGTCTGATTGACATTTGTAGTTCAATAAAATAAAAAAAAAGCATCATCATGCAGGGATATTGACACATACATGTTTCTATATGTGCTACCGAAGCGAGCATCCATGTTTCTGGCAGACAGTTTACAACAGCTAAATCTTGGGAAGAACCCAAATGCCCATCAATTGAAGAACAAATTAGATTTTTAAAAAAATATAATGGAGCTGTACTCAGCCATAAAGGAGAAACTTGAGACACTTCTAGATAACTGAATGTAGACCATACTCTTAAGTGACAGAAATCGGACACACACATGTGTAAAGATCAAATTGTTAGGGGCTGGGAGATGGCTCAGTGGAATAAGTGCTTCCCTGGCATGATCAAGAGCCTAAGTTCAATCCCTGGTTCTGCCAAAAAAATGTTTCTATGAAATAAGAAACCAAAAATGTAAATAAGGACCAATGTGCATAGTTAATATTGAAAAACAGAAAAAATTGTCCAAAAGTGAAGGGAAACTAGGTAGGGATAGAAGAAAGAAAGGAAGGGAAAAGAAAAATGAGAAAATAAAAATAAAATGGAAACAAAGCTTTGTAAATGAGGAAGGGAAGAGGGGTTGGCGGGGGAGGAGGAGATTAGCAAAAAAAGATTAGAAAATTCAGGATATATTGTGTACAGGTAAAAATTACCTAGGATGAATATGATCATTATGTTTCTCTAAATTGTACCAATAAATGTAATAAGAATAAAAATGTTTTAATGAGTAATTATAATACAATCAAGTATGAATTCCAAGAACATGGATCTATTGTCTGTAAGCAGGTAGCTTATGAGGATTGAAGGCCAGTGGGCTAGGAAATGAGGTACCATTTTATCCTTATAACACATGAGGGTAGTGATGTGTTTGTATAGAAAGGTAGATGGTAGAAATGAAAAGCATGGCTTTAACAGGTAAAATACAGAAAATTAGGTACTTTACTAGATATAAAAAATCAAAAGAAAACCAGAGATATTAGTCATCTCAAAGATTTAAGTTTTAAAAAAATATGTAATTGAATTTACAACCAATACCTGGTGGTGGTTGGCATGTTTTTTGTTAATGCACCTCATTCACATAGTGCCTGGCAGTAGACTAATACCCAGTTCATTGCATCTCTGCATTTTATGACAGTAGAAGATCTGGTTTCTTATTGTTTGTTCATCCATATTCCTTTGAAGAGCACATAATATGCAATAGTACTTTTGCTTCTTTCTTTTTAAAATTCATGACATTTCATTCTTAATTCAGCTAAACACTTCTTGGACTAAGACCAGTGCTTTTGGTTGCAAATATAGGGAGCAATCCCCAATACCTGAAATATGTTTTTGAATGAATAAGCTTTGAAAAGGAAAGTATTTCAACTTATCATCTGACTCAGTCCAAACCTCCAAGAGTTACCCATATTGAAACATCAGTTGATTTGAGCAGATGAAAGTCAAAGTGAAGTTGGAAGCCTGCTGTTTACAAGTTAGATGGTCTTGTACAGGTTATTTAACCTTTAAAGGCTCCTGAACTGGTTGAAACCTCTACAAATTTATTTTAAATGGAGAAGAAATTGCCATCTTTCTTTAAAGACTGGCTTTCTTTTGCTATATAATGCTTTATGTCTTTTTAAAGTGTTATGCCAGGGATAAAAATGTGAGTACATTTGAGTACTTAAATGAACCTTAAAGAGCAGTTTTAGAAGGGACATAATCATCCCAAATTATTGGCACCAGAGGGGAAAACAAGAATTTGTTTTCCATCACGACAGTAAGTGGCCATCAGAGAACGTACAAAGAAGAGGGAAGATGCATTCATTGCTCTGACCATCTAAGTCATTGAATTTGAATGCAATGGAAACTGGAATGAACTCATGTAGTTGCCATGAGAAACTATAATTATAAAGGTCTACTGAAATGAGTTCTATATATATCTAGAAAAAGCTCTCTCCCAAATGTAAGAAATAGAGTCACATTGTTCCAAGGAAACTTTTTTCATAATAAAATGTCACAATGGTTATAGAAGGTATAAAATCCTTGGCTCTGAAACCTAACTTTTGGACTTAGAGGCTTTCATTTCTTATCACATAGCATAGACATATTATTAAACCCATAGCATTTCGAATCCTTTTTACATTCACAATAGACTGTACTTTAAAATTTTAGTAGGTAGTTTCATTTCTAAAAAGAAAGACTAGGGCATTAAAACCATCACATACTTGTCACTATAAAGCTTCCATAGAAGATTTAAAGGAGAACCCATCACAGTTCTGATTGTTTTAGAAGTAGCTTGGTTTTTCCTCTAGCTTCTGCTTGTGCTGTTATGAGACAAAACATTGGAGTACCAGAAAGTCAAGATCCATCCAATTGTGTATATAATATGTGCAGTGGCTGCACTGTATAATATCCTTGGTCAAGGACAATGAGCCATGTCCCTTCCAATGCCTTGATGAACTCTGCTGCTAACTTAAGTTCTCCAGGTTCACTCAAGTGTAACTGCTGCAGAGCACTATGGTTACTCTCGGTGCCTCCAGGAATGACCCAGCTGGGCTGGAGCCCATCCACTGAAACATCAGTAGGTGTCCACGTGCATCACTCTGGGTTTTTCATGGAGTCCAATTCTAGTAAATTCTTGAACGTATTTGATAAAATGCTGGTTTAAAATACATTATGTTTTAGGATACATATTCTTTCACATACTTTGTGGTGACTGACTGAAAAATGATGTAACTCATTTTTCCAGTCTCACAATATCATTGCTCCATGTTATTTGTGCTCCAGTAAGGGAGGTTTCCCTTCTGTGTCTTGTTTGTAGGTGTCTGAATATCTGCTTTGTTAGTGTAGAAATCTTTCTTCATCTGTCCTCTTGAAATCCTATGTGATCCAGTATCAAGATCGCTTCCCAATGAAGGCTTCATAACCCCTTTCAGATAAGCTTAGGTGATGTGTTCCATAGAGCTTTGAACATACGTCTGTTATGACATCATAGTGCTGCATTGTAATGGCTTATGACACATCACCACCACAATCATGGATAGATATGCCATCCTATACTGTATCTCTTGGTCTCTGGGACTTTATACAGAATTGGTATGTCATAAATGATTGACGGATGTTTCTTTAATTACAACTTCAAATTATAAATTTTCAAAATTCCTAGTGGTTTACAAACTTAGGTGGCAACAATGCTAACTGTAAAATCGTTGTCCCTATCCACAAAGTATGTACTGTGTCCTATTCACTAGGCTAGAGCTTAAAATGTGTTTAGTATTTAATATTCAGAATGCCATACTAAGTGAGGTACTAATGCTTTCTCTAACATAATTCTGTCAATATTGCTGTAGGTAATTTTGAAAATATATTTTAATTACAAAGTATTTTATATACCAAAGTATCTTACTGGATTACAAAATAAGTCTGGTTTTGTCTGTAGATGACTCTACCAGGTCCTCGTCTTGGTCCAAGAAATCAATATTTGTAATCCCAAAATTACGTTATTGGAATCCTATCAAGTTGATTCAAGTCTACCACTTTTCATGCAACACACGGCGAAAGTGAAGACACTAAATTATATCTGTAATCATCGGGGAGTCAAGGGGCTCTAGGTATAGCCACGAACATGGCTTTCTGGAACCTATGGCCTCACTCAGTTTTATTCAGTGGAGGAGTGGCTTCAGGAGGACTGACTGAGAATCATGGGAATTAGGTGACTACTATGAGCTGAGCTAGGTAGGTGGCCTAAATTTACCTCTGCCATATGCAGAGAGGATATGCAGAGAGAGTAATCTGCATTATATAGCACTTAATGTTTTGGAAAGTCTGGTGCTTCAGCTTTGATGTAGTCTTTCAAGCCCCAGGAAGTCATAGATTCTATCTCGAGGCTCCATCCCAGCTGGCGGCACGGAGCATTAGCTCTACCGTCCTGTCTCCACCCGGTTCACATTGTGGAGCAGCAGGCTTACCAGGGAAACACACATGCCACCTTCAAAGACTATCACCAGCACCTTAGCTAGACCAATAAACATTGCTTAAGGCCAATTGAAGGATAAACAGAAGTCCTAGCCAGCTAGGACATAACAATACAAGGAAATAGGATCAGGCTCAGTCAAAATGGAGACAGTCGCTCTTCTTTCAAGGAGAGCTGCTCAGGGGGTCCTCCACATTCACCCACTTATCTTCTTCTATCTCTCTCTCTATACACATATACATAGCCCCATATGTAGTTAAATATATATTCAACTAGATACATACACACACATATAAAAATTACATTATATATATGTAAATTACTATATATATATATATATATATATATCTCAAATACAATGTTTTCTTTACTGAACATGATTATCATTTTACGTCACTTATGCATTTAGTGGGCAGCCCTGTGGAAAATACTAGGTAGCATGCTACTAGGTAACTATTCACTTCAATTATTCACTTATCAAATTAAAAATAGTGATATAGGTAATTTGTTCAAACTTTTTCTATGTATTTAGGACAGGGTCTCATTACACAGATCAGACTCATAGTGATTCTCCTGTTTTCAGCCTCCCAAGTACTGGGATTATAGGCGTGTGCCACCATGCCCAGTCTCAATTGCCATTGCAGCATATAATGGGAAGGGGGGTACTGGGGATCAAATCCAAGTTCCTGTGCCTTTCTTTTTTTTTTTTTTTTTGTCTTTTTGAGACAGGGTTTCACTATGCAGTTCAGGCTGGCCTTAAACTCACTTTGTAGCTCAGGCTGGTCTCGAACTCACAACAATCCTCCTGCCTCAGCCTCCCGAGTGCTGGGATTACAGGCATGCACCACCACGCCCGGCTTCCTGTGCCTTTCTAAGCTTGCTTCTTTAGTCCGCTGAGCTATCTGGCTGGGCATAAACACCTGTTGAGTAACAACTGTGTATCAGATAGTAAGATAAAAAATGAATAATTATGGTCCTTATCCTCTTGAATTTTGTGATTTAGAGCAGGGATTACCTTCTATGTTTAAAAATGATTAAAAGAAAGATAACACATTTTTACTCAAATGTTTGTCCCAGTATGAGAGCTATACTTCCTATTTCTAGAATGGTGAGGTTCAAACATGAAGTTGTTGCCTAGGAAATATACATTATTTCATGGATTCATAGAATGCCTCTTTATTTGCTTAAGATTGTTTCATAGACCTATGGTCATTTATTGACTAGCTTTAGTTGTATTGTCTCAGTTTCATCAATGTCTCAAATTCATTGAAAATATTTACTTTTCTTAGTCATTATTTGATTATTCAGCTGACTCAAAAGTCAGAGACAATGACAGGTCTGATGAGTAAGGTGGATGAGACACACCACTGTGTATTGAGTAGCCTGGCTTTCTGTTGTGTGATGACAGCAGCTTTTACTATATTTTGATGCTGTCTCATAAAGGCATTCATAAAAGATCACTCCATAACTGTTTCAGAGAGTGGCAAGAATGATAGGAAGTGTATGTTTGAAGCAAGGGAGAGTATTTCCAGGGAGATTAATAACCATGGGTGTCTTTTCATATAATACATTTTTAAAGTGTGAGCATTTACCACATAGCTGGTTCACACCTTATAATTTGCTAAACCTATTCTTTATTGAAATCTCACATACAGTTAATACATAACTTGCAATAAAATAAGGTACTTTGTCTAAAGAATTACAGACATTAGTCCCTAGAGGTTTGGGCTGATTGTAATTGAAAGATGCCCTGGCCAGAGAAAAAAGACTACCTGAGACAAGGAACAGCTCACTTATCACGCAGGCTTTCTGATCAGTATTCCCTGTCCCTCCTTTTCCTACCAGCAAGTGGCCTTTGCATTTCCTAAGTGGCCTCTGACATAATAACTCCCCCGTTTTCTCAGGGTGCTAGCCTTCGCATAAACCTGATTTCCTTCCCACTGATGCTTGATTCTTGAGTATTAGCTTGTGTTCTGTGAGCCAAAGGACTTGGATCTGGTGCTTCATTTGCTATAAAGAGAATTCTGCCTTCACCCTGTTGATGTGAAGGGTGCACTGACAGTTCAATGATGTGAATTTACTTATTGTGAGTACCAATTTTGGAGATACTTCCATAAAAGAGATAGTTGAGATCGTCAAGACCCTGTTCTCCAGGAGCTACATCTTGCTGGGTAAATCAGATAACTGAATAGTATGGATTGACTTTTGATAACAATGGATGCCAGAAAATTCAACGAGGTGAAAAGATTAAAGGAATTCGGATTTATCTCATGACAACATTTGTTTTCAAAGAAAAGACAAATACTAAATCACATAAAATTTCAAAACAAGATTGTGAGAAGAGTAACAATGATTGATGTATTGTGTATTATTATCTCCAAAGAAGTTGCTCATATTTCAAGATACAACCATGAAACATTTTGGACAGTGAGTGGGGTATGAACAGGTGGGCTCCAGGCAGGGATGCCATTCCCATGCCTTGTGTACAGTGCAGATAATCACTCAACCACCCTATTTATCTCCCACCATTCGCACATAGCCTTATATTCTGCTCACATTAGCATATGCAACAACATCATCATAGAGGTAAGAGTAATTAGAAAATCACTACATTTTATAACATCTGGATTTAAAGAGCTCTTGGATTTGGAGCAATGAAAAAGAGAAAGGGCAAATGCCTTGACAAGCCAGAAAATATCTGCTCTTCCCTTAAAATTAACAAACTATGATTAAAGTAATTTAACCCCAAGTACTCATAGTCTTTACTTGAAAGCTCCCGTACTACAATTTTTTCCAACATCTCTACAGAAATATTAACTGTATTTAGGTCTTTTGTAAATCACATTGCACTTATTAATCTCTAATTGAAAACTCAGGTGAAGTAGGTCCTTCAAATAAACACTGTTAGTTAATAATTCAGATAAACCAAAGTAAGGTTCTATTGTGATGTGCTTAATTTTCCTGCCAACCATGTAGGTATTTTACACAATGGGGCTATTTAGTGTCCTCAAACTTTCTGGCTTTGTTATTATAAGCAAGAAAGACTTGGTAAATTGTATTCTGTTCTAGTGTTATAAATCACATTGTTAAAAAAAACCCTATAATTAGTCAATTGTTTCAATTTTTCACTTTCTAAATCATTTTGTGAAGACAGCTCAGAAGTGTTTAAAATTTGTCCTCTGTTGTTCATGCCAAGATATCACACTTAGGTACAAGAAAAATGGGAAGACGTGGAGCATTTGCATAACCCTTAGATTAATTATTCAGCTCAGATAGGTTGAAAGTTGTGTAGGTGGCTGGTCAAGACACACAAGTAGAAAATGTTGACACACTTATAAAAACAAGATTGTCTACAAGGTATAAGTTCAAAAAATTTATCATATTTTCAAAAGAAAATATGTGATCATTTTTCTATTAGTTTCCAAAACCTTAACACTTTAAAGATTCTTTGAGCCAACAAAACAGCCAAATCATTCTAAGCTGTTTGAATTCTGTGGCTGTCACTTTCCCTGCAATTTAGCAAACTGCTGTGTTCAGAAAGACATTGTAAATTTATTTGAAATTATTTTACTTTTACATCTTCTTGTATCCTTCTGGATTCTTATAGTTGAAGCTTTAAGATGAAAGGAAATGTTAAAATAAAAAATGGAGCTATATTTCAAGCCAGTGCTATTTTTATTTTTTAGAGAGAGAACAAATCAGAATTCAAATAGAAAAATTACAAGTGAAACAATTTCACTTAATAAAATGATATGAATTTCACAATATTTAATGTATAGTGTTATCTTTCAACCAGTTATTAGTGTTGCCATATACATGTGTATAAAATGGGAAGAAGAAAAAAGAAAGAAATGTATAAAAAATCAAGAAGAGAAAAAGTACAAACAATTGCAACAAGAAGACAAAACAAATTAAGCATTAGCTGCTTCTTTCCATAGATCAGCAGAAATGCACAGTACAGTTGTCCAAACCATCCTGCTTATATACATAGATAAATCTCTTCCTTATTTCTTCTGTCCTTCTCCTCAAATCAGTAACTCTTTACCTTTGAATAAGTTCATTTCCTTTTCCGAGTATCTGTTCTACACTTTAAATTCCATTTATCTCTTTCAGGTTCTCACAGTAAGGAGACAATCCAATGTTTGCACATTCAGGTTTAATTTCTTTCATGTAAGAGTATGTTCTATAGTTGCATCCATTTTTATAGCTGAATAATACTTTACTGTGTAAAGCATATCTTCTTTATCCATTATTGAGCAGATGGGCATCTGGGGTGTGTTCAAGATTTAGCTAAAACAAATTGCATTGCTATAAACATATATCACTATCGTATGAAGTTTTCATTTTTTCTCGAAAAATATCCAGGAAGGAAATAGCTGGGTTGAATGGGACATCTAGTCCTAGTTATTTGAGAAATCTCCATACTGATTTCCACAGTGTTTTTCTTACCAGTATATACTCCCACCACTAGTGGAGAATGGTTTCTTTTCTTCCACAGAACCTCCATGATTTGTTATTGCATGAGTTTGAGGTTAGCCATTTTTTTTTCTGGGATGAGCTGAAATCTCAATTGTTTTAATGACTTGCCAGTGGTGTTGACAATTTTTTCATATATTTACTTCCTCTGTATTTCTTCCTCTGAGAAGTGTAAATTCATCCCAGAAGTCCATTTTTAGATTGGATCTTTGAATTTTGGGGTTTGGATTGCTTAGATTTATACGTTATAGATAGAAGGCCTTTATCGGAGGGAGAGTCAGCTATAATTTTTTCCCAGTTTATAAGTTTTATTTTTATTCTGTTGGAGATTTTTTGAAGTGAAGAAACTTTTTAAAAAAATGGGATCCCAATTGTTGATTCTTTGGAGTGTTTCCCATGCAGTTCTGTGTTTGTTCAGGAACTCTCTATATAGCCCTATGTTCTTAAGATTACAACCTACATTTTCCTCCAGAATATTTAGTGTTTATGTTTTAATGTATAAATCTTTGATCCATTTTGACTGTGGCTTTCTGCATGGTGATAGGTATGGGTCTAATTTTCACTTTCAACATCTGGAAAACCAGTTATTGCAGTTCCACTTATTAAAGAGGATATCTTTATTCCAGTAAGCATGTTTGGCCCCTTTATCAAAGAGGCTGAGTGTGTTTGTAGTTATGTCCGCATTTTCTAATCTGTTCTATTGATCCTCAGGTCTCTCTTTATGCCAGTACCACACAGATTTTATCACAGTAACTTTATGGATATTGTGATACCTCTGCCTTTTCTTTGTTTCCCAGGATTGCTTTTGATATTCTGGGCCTCTTCTGGTATCAAGTGAATGTGAAGAAAGTTTTCTCTAACTCTGTGTGGTATACTAATGATATTTTAATCAGAATTACATTGAATTTGTGTAACAATTTCAGGGGTATGGTCATTTTCACAATGTTCGTTCTTCCTATCCAGGAGCATGGAACATTTTTGCATTTTCTCAAATCTTCTTTGATCTTTTTTCTCAGAGTACTTCCCACAGTTCTCAGTCATTTTCCTCAAGCTACTCCTCCTTCACTGAATAAAACTCATGTGTGGTCCTGGGTCAGCTGTTTTGTTCCAGAAAACCATCTTCGTAGTTGGACTTAGGGCCTCTTGATTCCCCAGTAATTATAAATATGTTTTAGTGTCTTTACTTTCACCATGGGTTGCATTAGGAGTGGTAGACTGGAATTAACTTGGTGGGATTCCAATAACATATCTTTGGGATTATAAATATTGACTTCAACCCAGATGAGAATGTGGAGGGGATTCCTACAGATTGGCAAGGAAGTAACTTTTGGTAGAGAGTATCTGTCACCATGTTGAGCAAGAATCAAGTAACTAGATATAAAATGTCCCTTCTAAAAATTTCTGAGATAACCCAAGAGAAAAGTCCTTGTAGTTTTTAGGCTGTATCACTTATGGGCCTTAATATATAAATGCAAATTTTAGCAGCCAGTGAGGAGAAATATATGGAAAGGGAAAATCCAGAAAAAAATGTACATAATACTTTCAACTGAGAAGGGTTTTGCTACAAGTAGTCCAAAATGAACAAGTCAGAGCTATGCTTACCATCAGTCTGTGTGGCTGAGATTTCTCTGTCCAGTATAGTGAAAGGCAAGTGTCTTTGAACTATTTTTCTCAAGGAAATTAGTCTGTTTGGGGTATGGATTTAGCATAAGAATAGGAAATGAATGCTTTCTTTGAGGGCTGCACAGTGAATGGTTTAGCATTAAACTCAACTGTTCTGATGCTTGAAAATAATACACTTGAATATTTTAAATGTTATTTTTTATCTTTCAAGTAAATCTCAGAATTTCTAAATACTTATAGTGCGTCTGAAAACACTTATGTGTTTATTCTTACAAAGAACCACTTTTTCCTCCATCCCCTCCCCTCTCTTCCTTTTTTCTCTGCTCCTTTTCTCCTTCCTTCCTTCCTTCCTTCCTTCCTTCCTTCCTTCCTTCCTTCCTTCCTTCCTTCCTTCCTTTCTTATTTCTTTCTTCCTTCCTTGCTCACTCCATCCTTCCCTCTCACCTGTCTCCCTCCCTGCCTTTCCTGCCTTTCTTCCGAGCTATTTGTGTTCAGGATTGAACATAGGACACTAGTACTGAGCTTCCTTCCCAGCATTTTAAAATATATATTCAATTTGATGAAGGGCTGCCTAGCCTGGCCTTGAACTTGAGATCTTCCCGCCTCAAGAAAGTATTCTTCAACAGCACTTTTTGGAACCAGGGATTGAACTCAGGCCATTTGTGCTTGCCAGGGAAGTGCTTATTCTACTAAACCATCTCCCCAACCCCTCAATAAAACTTTTTAAACATAGTTTTATATATTCTTACCAAGGCCTGACTTTCAGTACAAATCAACAGACTGCAGAACATTGAAATTGAATAATGTTTTTTTCATTCTAAAGTTAAAAAAAACCCAACAACTACAATATAGTTATACATAGTGGCATTAATCTACCTGAACTATAAGACACTACTTTAACATAATTTTAAAACTGTTTTCTTTTAGAAAAATAACCAATAGAAAATATTAATGGCTGTCCTTCACACCATCTCTTGCTCTCCTATTTCTATTTTTTCTTCCCTTCTCAGCACTAGATGATGCCAACCAGTTGTGTTCTACTTCCTCTAATACTTTTTTTTTTTTCAGAATATTTCATTTGAAATTCGAGATAGCATCCAAAGTATCCATCAGTACTGTTTAAATTAGTGAAAGCTGCCTAAGCCCTTACTGACTTCACAGAGAAAATAAAGGCCTTGGCCAGAGGATCCCCATCTGCAAGCATGGTGCTTCTTTTCTCCCCATCCTCTCCCTCTGCTTTTGCTTTCTTCATGGTCTGCACCCTTGGGTGGTTTGAGGTCTCTCACTTCATAGGCTTTGCCTTCTGAGTATTTGTAATCTGGGATCTTGAATCTGGTTACTTTACCTCTAATCTATTTCCTCTTTAGTTATCAAGTGTTTTTCTCCATTTTTACAAAATGAGAGTCCAAATATGTTTTTCCTTATTTACATGCTCCTTCAGGCTACATCGGCTGCCTCTTCCAGTTACCCACTTGAATGACTTGTCTTTTCAGTTAGATTTAATGCATTTGATACCACATCCAAGAGGACTAGAAGAATATGAGATATGAGAAAGTCTTTCCTAATGAGAGCTATTTTTTTCTTCCAAAGAAGGGTCAACTGAAAAAAAAAAACAAGAGCAGGTCTGGGGGATCTCCTTCCTTAGTTCTGACTTATGGACCTGGGATGGATGTGCATGAAACATCTGAATGGGTCAGCTCTTCCTCCTGGATCTCCTTTCCCTCTCAAAATGAGCCTTGGAAACTCATAGTCATCCTATTTCCCTCTCACTGCTCACGAGAATCATGTGTGTTAATTCTTGAGTGCCCGCAGTGAGTGTGGTCACATTTGGCTGTGTGGCCTATCCTTTCTACAGGAAAGACAAACACTTTGGATACCATAGTCTGCTCTTGGGGAGGCTCTCAGAGTTTTCCTTTTTATATAATCAGGACCTGGCCGGTCCTGAAGATCAGGAAGCTAAACACAGTGGGTCAAGGTAGACTCGAGGCTCTGAGATCAGATGCTTGTTGAGACCCAGTCCTGCACCTGCAGTACATGCAACACTGGCTGTGTTGTTTCCCTGTCCTCAGTTTCCTAGCCTATGAAGTGGGCATGATAGTAGAAGGTTGTTCTTTGTGTGAAAAGAGATATTCTACACAAAGCATGAGAACAGGTGGCATATCTCATCCTACAGCATCTATTTCCTTTGATACTGATTATTATCACACCTATATTCTGAAGAGTACAATTACCTTAAATATTAAAATACTCATTTCTGGCAGGTCCACCTTGCCACCTTATCCTAACATTTCATTATTTGTTTGCTTTAAAAATTATATTCTTTATTTGTTTGCAGTACTGGGAACTGAACTCAGAGTTTTCTGCACACTAGGTAAGTGTGCACCACAGATGCTTTTCATTTTTTAGCTTGAGACAAAGTCTGTCATATTACCCAGGTGGGCCTCAAATTTTAATCCCCTGTTCCATCCTTCCAAGTAGCTGAGGTTACAGGAAAATGTCACTATGCCTAGATTTGTCATTTTGTCTTTAAAATAGCTTCAGAACTTTCCTCTGTGTCTCCTCATGGCTTCCTCTGTTTGATTCTCCATAATCTGCTAGAGGTAATTGTTAGGCATGTGAGTTAACACCTTTCTACATGAAGCTATCCAATACCCAAATGTTGCTTCCGTGGTAGAGACACAAATTCCTAGCAGGACTGGCCATTCATGATACTGCTCTGCTTATGTCTCCAGGCTGGTGCTGAGCTCTTTGGTTGTGTCACTATCACAAAATGTCCAAGATGATTCACTTACAAAAGGTTTACTTTACTTTGAAGTTCTGGTCCAGGATCAGGCAGAGACCCATTGCTTAGAGCCTCAGTGGGATCTGGTTGGGTCCAATGGGAGGTTGAGCAAAATGCTTTATATCATGGCCATAAAACAAGAGAAAGAAAAAGGGGCTGGGGTCTTGCATCCACTTAATGACCATGTCTCCAGTGACCCAAGGACCCCCCCAGAAGACTCCTGCACCACTTACCAGTGGTAGCACCAGGGAACAAGCTCTTTGTGAAACATTTAACATCCAAGCATGGTGATATTCAAAATAAATCAGAAAATGAGGTGCTTGCCTTTTGAGGATTCCCACATGATCTGTGAGGAAGTAAATCTTATCCAAACCTGCTGAGAGTAACCAACATGGAAGTGGCCTTGCTCCCTGGAGCACAAGGGAAAATTGTGCCTAACAGGAAAGGAACAATGGTGGCAGCAACTTCCCTAGAGCATGGTTGGGTGGTACCAGCTGGCTTTACCAAAGATCAGCATAGGACACTTTTTCCAAGAGCAAAAGAGGAAATGAGGAGAGGGAGACAATTATGTGGAGGGAGAGAGTGTGACTTGCTATTGATTATGAAGCTGCGTGTCCCTGAAACACACATTGCTGTTGTATGCACTGTTATCTGGTGCCCTTTGTAGGGGCCATAAAACACAACCCCATTCTGAAAGACTCTGGAGCTGTTACTTTTCCTCCAGCTCCAGCCAAGTTCTACTTGGGGGCTGTGGGGCTCTAGTGTGCAGGGAAATAGAGATTCAAATGACAGAGGACACACAAAGGCTGTGGCGAGGAATGTAGAGATGACCAAGGGATGAGAATGAACCTACACTGAAGTGTCAGGAAGATTTCAAAAACAGAAATTGGTGCTTTCCAACCCAGAAGTCAGGGTAATCACAGGCTTTCAGAAAGGAAAGAATGACAAAATTCCATACTTTTTGGTAGTCCTAGTATCCTGATATCTGGTTGTCCATAATAACCTATATATTATTATTGGTGTTTTTGTTTTGGCTCTAATTTGATTTTCTCAGGAGCAGTATTATTTATTTAATCATATTTTTCAAGGAAGAGCAATGGAAAATTATGAAATTGCATCATCTACAAAGGACACAGCAGAGATACATGTCTTGTACCACACTCCTGGAAGGCTTGTGCTGGTGACTTCCAGCTCCCTAAATTGCTATGTTGATGACAATCAGCACTTGACAGGCGTAGGTGTCTGCTGTTCTCTGGGTGCCAAGGAGCCAGGTAAAGAACTCAGGCTGGTCCTCATGTCTCTGTGTGGTGAAGAACTGTGTACTCACCTCACTCATTGGTAGGAAAGGGGTTACTCTATGCATAAAATTAGAGGCTGGCTAATTCATTGCTAAACAAACAAAGATCAAAGTAACTACATTTATTTCAATTTGTCAAGAAAAGAATGAGCAAGTTATTGTTGTTCATAAAAAGCATGGGGCTGGCGAGATAGCTCAGTGGAGTAAGTGCCTGCTTTGACAAACGCAGGGACCAGGGTTTAATCGCTGTCCACCATGCCACACTGGCCCTGCCCCAGAGTGCACTGAGCCTGTGAAGGAGTCTGCGTGTGGTGGTACAGGCCAGCAATCCCAGTGCTGGGGAGGCTGAAAACAAGGAAGATCATTGAGTCCAAGCTATGTAGCGAGACCCTGTACCAAATACATTTAAAAGAAAAGCATGGTGCTTTCTCTTTGTGCTACATAGAGATATCTTCTGTGTTGTACACAGAGGTTTTTTTTTTTTTTACACAAAAATTAATTTTCATTATGCCAGTATATTTTTATTCACTCCTTTGTCTATGGTGATGGCATATTTATTTATTTATTTTCTGTACATTTGTTTTTATTTCTGCTTTTTTATTTTACTTTTGTTTTATTGAAGTACAAATATCGATGAGACAATTTTAAGATACCTTGACAAGATGGATTTGATAAATTAATACATTGCAAACTGTTTTCATAATGTTTTGGTATCATAAAAGGTGTATATATGATATTATACTTACAGACATTATTATACCGTATGTCTCTTATCAGTAAGTTAAGAGACTGTAGCTGTTTGTGTATCTTATTTTTTATACCTGAATTACATCAAAGATTCAATAATTAATACTTTCTACCTTGTTATTTTCCTAGCGGTTGTCCATAGTACCAGAAGCCAACATAATATCCTGTCCAACCACCAGAAAATGTTATATCTGTAGTTCTAAAACTCCATACATTCTGGTTTGCTGGCTATCATTTTATTCCATTCAGGGACATAACTGTGTTTCCTCCGAGAATTCAGGAAGGATGCCAGCCTTTCCGAATCCCAGATTTCATTGTTCATATCTAAGTGGGCTCTTGCATCCATTTTATAGATAATCATTATAAGATAGTGTCAAACATACTATCAAAATAAAATGTCACTTTTGATAAGGTTTTGGTTTATTTTTTACATTTTTATGTCAGTAAAGGCTCATGTAAAACCATTTTCAAGCAGTATTATTGCTTGGCAATATTTATTATGACTATCTATACTAGTATCTAGCCATTCACCATACTCCTACTGGAAAGTTCTTTCAAGATTATGTAAAGAATATGTAGCACATAAATCTATTATAATCCATTTCTGAATGATTCAAAGATTGGAGCAAACATGGGACAAATTCTTTGTAGATTATCTCAAATGCATGAAACAAAGGCACAAGTTCTCTATTAATTTGTCATGTCCATGTTATGTTAGTAATTGGAGAAAGTCACTAACATTTATTTACATCCATGGATATATCCTTATATGTAAAGAGTTTGAATTCTGTAAGTTATCAATAATGTGACCTATTTTATGAAACGCTGTTATTTGTGACCAAAGGGATGGAATTGGAGATCATTATGTAGGTACACTTAGGCAAGTACAGAAAGACGAATGCCACATGACACATGGCATTCATATATTTTACTAATATCGGGACTACGAAAAAGTTGACCAAATGGAAGGTGAGTGTAAAGGAATGGTTACCAGAGGGTGGGGTAGCAGGAGAGAAGGACAGGCGAGGACAGGTTAGCCAGGGTGTAATTGTAGGTAGAAATAAGGAGGTCTTGTGTGCCATGTCTCTGCACAGTGACTTTAGATAACAACTATATGCTACATATTTAAAAAGTTAGAAAAATGTACACATTTTTACCATAAAGAAATTCTAAGCACTTGAAGAGATATGTATCAGTTAAAATAAATTTAAATAAAGAAGAAACCTACTTTTAGGCCTGGCCAAATAGTTCAGCAGATTAAAGTGCCTGCAAGCATGCACAGGGGCTAGGATTCCATTGGGGCCTGCACGGCAGGTGTGCTGAGATAGCCACTGAGCCTGGGCATCTCCCACACAAGCACTAACCAGGCCCGACCCTTCTTAGCTCCTGAGATCAGACAAGATCAAAAAAGGGGATACAAATGAAGGACCATTATGTATCTGTATATAAAAAAAATAGGATAGATATACAACTACTTTCTCTTAATTCAATGAGAAGAAAGATTTGTACTAATAGTGTTTGGACAGGATATCCAGTCTGCATCTTGTGCTATGAGCAACCACTACAAGACAACAATGTGCAATATATTAATTATTGAAACTCCTTTAATCAGTTTTGAAACTATCTCATTGCTGTTTGTTTCTCAATACAGTTAATAAAAAAAAGACTGGGCATGGTGGCACATGCCTATAAACTCAGCTCTTGGGAGGCTGTAAACAGGTGGATCACTACGAGAGATCTAGTGGTGAAACCCTGAACACCCTGTAGACCCTTCCCTAAAATACAAAAAAAAAAAGAAAAATCAAAACCAAAACCTACTTTTGTAGAGAAATGAATAGGCTAATCTAATTTTTTGATTAATATATGTTATGTTAACACAATCACAAGAGAATTGAATGACTGTATTAGTATGAGAAAAAGTTGAATTCCGAACAAGAAATATTGCAAGACATGAACAGGAACAATTGACAGAAGCAAAGAAATCCCTTCAGCAAGAATGACTAAGTATTTTAAATATGTATTCACCTAATAGTTGAGGTTAAAATATTTAAAGAAAACACATACATACCTGTAGAGAGAAACATCTCTGTCTCAGAAATTAAATAGTGGAATATAAATTAACAATACTACCAACTAAGTCAATCAAATTGTCATGTATAAAACATGCCATTTGAGACACATAATACATCCTCTTTCAAATTCAATTTGTATTTAAAAAAAACATAAGCTATTTAAAACACTGGTCTGAGTTATTGTCTCTGACTCCAATGGGATTAGGTTAAGATAGAAATATCCTGATTTTGAAATTCCCACAATATTGAGAACTAAACACCATGCTTCTAGATAAATGTTGGCTTCAAAAAGATATTAAAGTGGAAATAGGAAAATATTTTGAACTGAATATAATAAAGAAATAAAATTGATAAAACAGCAAAAACCAACCTTAAGACTCATAAAACGTTAGAGGAAAGTTTCTAGCTTTAACCTTGGAACATGGATTTAAGGATATAATTGAAGTGGACAAATCATAAATAGACCCATGGTAAATTGAGTTTCAGCAAAATTAGAAATCTCTCCTTTTTGGAAAGTTCCAGGCTAGCCCCAAGGAACAGCTGAGACCACCATAACAGGCGGGATTGAAACAAACAATAATATCTTTATTTCAGACTGGGTGCAGCCTGGTCTAGGGTGTGAAGACCATTGACCATGGACAAAGGAAGAGAACACAATTTATAGGCTTAGGTGTGGGAGGGGTGTCCTATGGGGGAGAAAAAAGTTTCTTGGGGGTAATGGGTGGGCCTGGTGCCTCTTTATGGGGAGGGAAGTACAGGATGCCAGTGACGTTCTGCTCATTTACAGAGTGACATTCTTTAGATCTCGAGGATTTCCTGTAATCCTGAGAACCAGGCCTAGGAGCCATCCTGATAAACAGATTTACTGAAGTATATCAGGCTGAGTGAGTGGGGGTTTCCTGTCTGAACAGACTGGCCTGTTGAAATTTTTTCTCTTCGGGTTGGGAGGGGACTAATTGTGAGGATCTAACAGAACGTCTTGAAACATCTTTTACTTAGCTTTACAAGACTCAGTTTTGGACTTATGTATGACTTCTAGAATAAACTAAATCTGTCACTGTGTTTGTAGTGACTTATTACAGCAATAATAGGAACAATATTTATAAGCTGACAAACAACTCAAATAAAGATCATGCAAAGTAGTTTTACAACTCAATTATAAGAAAATCACTAAACTAATTTAAAATGACAAAGATTTGAACAGATTGTACACAAAACATATACAGGAAAGATGCTCAGTGTCATCAGTCACCAGTGAAATGTATAAAATGCTAGTACATTTTAGTATAATGACTAAAATTTAAAATGTGTGCAACAGTATGCTTTTGGACTAGATATATAACAATAGGAATATATTATTGTAGATAACTAAGTTATTTAAGTTACTTAGAAATATTATAGGCAGTCTAACAGGCTCTTGAAAGGTCAGAACAGGAAATAACTGTGGGTGGAAGCATATACCTTGCAGGTCAGGCCTCAGGACAAAGAGGAATGACTACACAGACAAACTTCCTCCAGGGATAAACAGCAGTGATTGATGCTGTAAGTAGGAGTCAGTCACCTTGGGTAGAAGAGCCAAACCTCCTTCCTCCACCCCTTCCAAGAGAGTCTCTGTCCCTTCCATGTAGGCTTGCTTTACCATTTGGTCTCTGTTAAAACAGTATTCCCTAAGCAGTTGCACTCCTCTACTTATAGCTTTGTCCTATCACATACCCGCCTTATGAATTCCCATCAGATCAATATTACCTAAGTGATTATACTTGTAATCTTATTAGTTACCTATAGTTTTATCCTGCCTTACACCAGTCTCCTTCTTAGTTTTTCTCTATAAAACTCCCTTGAGAAAAGGGTTTCCAGGCCACCCACTTGGGCCCCCTCTGTCTTTGTTGGACAGAAGCTTTCTTTTTTTCGATAAATTCCTTGTACTCTTAACCTCCATTTTTCCTATAATTAATTCTTTGGTTTTCAAGAACATGAAGTCAGTGTACCTCACATCTAGAAGGATGAGAATTATATTTCCCTTACATTATTTGGAATATGTTACAACTTATATCACTATAATCACTTTGGAAAATATTCTGGAAGATTCTGGTATGATAACATATAGAATAATAAATATAATGTTATAAAAACATATACTTGTCATACAATCTTGTAATTTTACATTTATGTCATTACCTAGAAAAAATTAACCATGCAATCATAATCTATTTATGTATTGACTAATTTAGTAATTTTGATATTTTCAAAATTATTACTTTTGCAGAGTATCCATTTATTTTGTTTGAGAACTGCTAAAGGAACACTTTTCAAAGCTCATTTGCACAAATATTCATGAAGTTGTCTAGCTCCTCCTTGATATGACATGCCTTTCAATTTGCTGTGATCTGAATGATTATGTCCCTCCTCCCGTGCACATTTTGACATCTGAAGTATAAAGTGATGACATCAAAAGGAAGGACCAAGGGGAGGGGATTCTGTCGTGAAAACAGAGTCCTTGTGAGTAGAATGAGTGCTCCCACAGAGAGGCTTTCCTCTTCTTCCACATGTAAGGCGGCTGTCCATATACCAGGAAATAGGCTTTCACTAGACAGTAATTCTGCTGAAGCCTTAATCTTGAATTTACTAGCCACCAGTTCTGAGAAATGAATTTACTTATATTGCTTTTAAGTGATGTAGTTTGTGGTATTTTGTTATAGAATCCAAACTGCACCATGAAACACCTGTTAACAGTTGCTGTTCATCCCAACTGGACTCATTTCGAACACGTTTG
Source organism: Ctenomys sociabilis (assembly GCA_004027165.1). Classification (NCBI taxonomy): domain Eukaryota; kingdom Metazoa; phylum Chordata; class Mammalia; order Rodentia; family Ctenomyidae; genus Ctenomys; species Ctenomys sociabilis. The sequence goes on from PVKA01005077.1 coordinate 39,066, forward strand.
ACTTTAGCTGCACCAAGTTTCTGACAATCTTAATTTAGGACTCATTAGAATAGACAACAGCAGGTGTTTCTGCTCCTGCTCACCTAACAAATTCCCACATCAGCCAAATGGGTTCTTGATGCGTTTATGCAAAAAGTGCCTGGAGCAACACATCACAACATAATAGAGAAGGAAAAGAAACTTGTGCTTGGAAAGCTAAATCAAGCTAAAACAAAAAGATCCTATCTTTCTAATACTACAGATGAAAATTGGTACCAAATCTCCCTGTTATAAAATAACTTACCAGTATTTACTAAAGATTTTTGCTGGTCTATTGAAGGAAGTAGTTGATTCTTAATTTTTTTCCTTTCTCCTTTTTAATATTTTATAATTTTTGACCAATTCTGCATGCTTATGTCTAGTAATGTGAGAAACTAAATGAAGACCACAGTATTCAATATAACAATCATTGTTGAATTCTTATGCATTAGTTTAGTGAAATTATGCATTGTTTCTACTGTTCTTTAAAATTATTTTTATTATCTTCAAAAAAGAAAAAAAGAGAGCAAAACAAACTTTTTTTAGGTTATTTTTTTGAAGCTCTGAATCTTTGCTGCTACGTTTTGTTTGTTTACGTTTTGTTGTGTTTACCAGGTTTTATGACTTGAAATACAGAAGCTGAAGTTTGAGTTCTGCTTCCCACTTTAACCAGCTGATCATTTTTAGGAAATTATGTAATTTATCTGCACCTAAATTTCTTCATATGTAAAGTAAAACGTCTAAATTTCTAATCTAGTTTTGTTTTTCTATTTAGTGAGTTAGAAAATACTTTAGTAAAAGGTGGAAGACCATACAAATACAGTGAACTATAATAATTGTATTTTTACCTTCCATTGCACGATAGTATTGATATATATATATATATATATATATAAATTATTTTTTATGATCTTTAAGAAAGAAAAAAGGAAAGCAAAACAAACATTTGTTAGGTTATTTCTTTGAAGATCTGACTTCAGTTGTGGTCAGATATAGCTAATATTTTAAAAAATACTATTACTAGTTTAGCTAGTATTTTTAAATTATTTTGTTGGTAGGAGACACTGTTAGTTTCATAAATAGAATGGTGTAATGAATATCCATTATTTAAACTATCCAGACTCAGATTCTGTGACTAACATTTTCCATACTTGATCATTGTGTTCTTCATAGGAATTTGTTTTCTAAATTGATTACCTTTAATCTATCAATAAAGTCAATTTGAGGCCAGAAACTGTGGTAAGGGAATGTCTTTCTGACAATTGAGCTCACAAGATATAAGACTGTGGAGCTAATAGAATTCATGTTTTACTACAAAGCAAAAAAATTCTTTAACCAGGAAAAGAATGAAATCAGCATTCTGGGAGAAGCCAGCATGAGACATAAATGCAGGCTAATCGTGGGCAGTGATCCAACCACTCCTGACCCCTGTGAGGACTTCTGTTCATGGCATCTCCAAAAATATTCATAGTTAAATTAGGTAAATATAGGCTTTCCATAGTAAACAAATACCTTTAGTGTAGTTTAGAGTGCGATGAACTTTTAAAAATCTCATGCTTCAATAATATCTTGTGATTTTAAGAACTAGATTACATTTTTATGTGGTTCTAATATTATTTTCTTCTCTTTCCAATAAGTACAGTCATGCAAACAATTTGATATATAATTTTTCCATCTGATTTAATCCAAAGGAAACACTGAATAATTTCATAGCAAGCTTCCAAAATATTCTTGAAGGCTGTGATATTAGAACAACAGAGATGAATGTGTGTACATGCTGAAATGCTGGAAAACATTAACACAGTGCACCCATGGTCTCACATGCCCATGTCCTTCAATTTTCCTTCCAACCCATATTTCGCCAAATAAGTAACAATGCAAATATGCACTTATAATTATCTTTTCCTCTTTCTTTTTTTTTTGTCCCTCAGTGTCTGAAATATTTATTTTTTATTTCTTTTTTTTTTCATTTATTTTTATTTTATTAGAATACAAATGTCAATCAGACAGTTTCAAAACACCTTAACCATACAGAGTCGATGAATTAATACATAGCAAACTGTTTTCATAACGTTTTGGTATTGTACAAGGTGCATACATGATATTATATTTACAGGTTTTTTTATAGCTGAAATTTTATCAAAAATTCAATAATTATTTACCTAGTGGATGACCATAGCACTAAAAGCCGACATAATATCCTGTCCAACCACCATTAGTGCAGATCTTGCCTATCTTAGAATTATGTAGAAGCACAGCGTTATCTATCCCAACTGTACTGTCTATACACACATTATGATTTTTTTCTTTCTACAACCCTTCCTTTGTCTACACCTGTCAAAAGTGGGCACTCCATTGACATTCAACTACCTTAGGTGCTTGAGCTTAACACCACAATCCAACACAGTGCAGCATTCTGCAACCATAGGGAGTTATTCAAAGAAATTGTCGACCATATCCATTTACAGCTCAGCTTAATATTATGGGCTCACGATGTATACTTCATTTTTATACTTTTATACTTTTCTGCTGGTCCTCTTTCTTTTTAATCTTCTCTTTCCAAAGTTAACAAGGTATCTTAAGACTGTTTATGATGTGTGTGTCAAGATCATAAAAGATACATTAGTTTAATTGTGGCTTTGACAGAAGTTATATTAACTCATCTTCATCATCTTGTCTAGAATGGCTCTCAATGGCTCTATTACAGGCCACAACAAACACAGCTATTAGAGTGGAACAATACTGTTCATAATAGGTTTGAGCTAAGGGCTGTTTAGCTGTCTAACTTGTAGAAATGCTAGAGTTGAGTTGGGTGAGAAAAATGGGGCTCCATATTTCAGCTTGAGTATATAACATGTCACTGTTGCCAGATTAGCACAGTATTGCTCTTCTCTGAGCAGAATAATCAAAAGAGGTTTGATTTGTGTTTCCACATGTTTAGCCATGTTACCATGATAATTTTTTTTTTCCAGGTTGAAAGAAAATATTTATTGAATCAAAATCAATACTTTCTTCTTAATATCTACAAGCCAACACTGAATTCACTTTATTCAAGAATGAACACAATGTACAAAAAAAGTATGTTTATATTATAAAAATATGTCAACTTTATCTTTAGGGTGCTGCGCTGAAGTCATTTTAAACAAAATCAAGGCCAACCGCCCTCACCCAGGAACCCGCCCTCGCCTTCCTCCAAGAGGAAGCCGGGCCCTGCCAGCCCCGCCTGCGCTTCTGTCAGCAGCTGTTAGCGTCTATTTCAGCAAAACAGTTAACAGGAGAAGGAATTCTGAGAGTCAAACCCTACTTAGTTTAATCAGCTTCAACTTAAAGCTGAGAGCCATCACCCTGGGCAGCCAGGCGCTCCACTCCCAGGACTCTGGGCTTGTAACACGCACGCCTGCTGCGCACTCTTCAGGGACTGGGAAAACAAAAACTGTCAGGAGCGGGGCGAGGGACGCGGCTCTCCTACGGCTGTCTAAGGAGTTCTGGGACAAAAGCCACACTCGGCTTGGACTCAAACGCACCCACCGTGTGCGCGTCGCCACTGAAGGCCCTGCGATGGCAGAGTACAAGGCTCGCGACCTCTGGTACCCGACCTGCTAGGTAAATCAAGTTAAAAAATGCTGTTTTACTTACATAAACCAAACATTTCTTGAATTACCTATTTTACAAGAACCTAGGACTAAGATTTTCCCTGGGAAAAAGGATAAATGAAGGCAAAAGAGAAAATTATCGTTGTTCCTCTATGCAATTACTAATCCCTTATAGCTCGCTAAATTTTCTTAGGCCCCATTTCCTGCATGAAAATGTTAATCCTACCAAATGTAGATAGTTCTGAATTAGAATTTCAACATTTTAATACTACAGACTACTGATTCAATCTGACCCTATGCTTTATTACGAAGGCAAACATTTACAGAAATATTTGAAATACACAAAATTTGTGAAAAAGAACATTTCAGAACCTGAGCAAGGGCCTCTCCCCAAAACTAAGAGCAAAGGCTAAAGAGCCACCCCACGGTCGTTCTCACAGGCAGTGTGTCTGCCAGGTCAGTGTGCAGCTTTTGGCAACATCCAGAGCCCACGTTCACAGACTACAGAAGCCCAAGCCTCCGCAGGTCTGCGGCGAGAAGCACAAGCCTGAGGTGCGACACACCGCTGGCAGAGATGGCTGACACCAGCATATGTGCCACGCAGCCCAGTGAGATTCAAACAAGTAACAAGGAATGAAGGGCTCACAGGAGGAAGCGCTGCTTGCAGGGGCATGATGCACCTCGGCGCACCACATAGCCACAGCTTTTGACAACCACAGGTCCTGCTCTCAAAATAAATACGCTGAACATTTACAACACAGGAAGGCCTCTGGAATGCAAGCTTTTTCTCTTATTGCAATTCTAGTCAAACAGACCAAAAAGCCAAGATGGCTAAAAATAAACGAGTTGGCTCCCTCCCGGAGCCTGAACACGGCTGGGCCAAAGCCAGGGTCCGACAACAGCAGTGTCATCAGCCAGGCAGAAGAGAAACGCTCGCCTCCCAGGCACCAACCCAACTCCTAGAGCATGCAGACATCCACTACGCTGCAGTTGCAAACAAAGAAAGGGTCACTGTGGTTGGGCTCACACACCTTCCAGAATACACGGTAAGTGGTGCCAAATTAACATGATGGTCACTGCCTAACAGGGAAATCAGAAGGCAGAGGGCTGGAGGCAGAAAGTGGGTGTCAGACGGGGAAATTGCAGGTCGGGGCTGGCATTCACAGAACACAGCATGCTACGGTAAGGCCCCACTGGTGATGCCTGGACGCCCAGGCCCAGCCCCTGTGCTGGCTGCAGAGATGCACTTGCACTGATGGCAGCATCCTCAGGGTGGAAGGCCATGTCTTGCCAGCTTCATTTCGAGGGTGGGCAATATGTCTCAAGGGTGGGCAATGCATCGTCACGCTTCTTTTGCAATTAAAATTGAAAATGCAATCACAAGACAAAAAAACTGTAAGACTAGTGGTCAGAAGAAATATTGAAATTCATAATGATGCCAGATGCTACCCCGCTGTGGTGTCCACAAGCTGCACCTGCGAGCCAGCCGACATCCCCGCGCTGTAGCCACCCTTGGACTGCATCTGGCTCTGGATGGAGCTCACTGAGTTCACTCCACTGAACAGGTCTCCTGAGCCGACGTGAGCCGTGTGCACAAAGTTGGTTGGTTCTCCGATCATGCTGCGGTCAATTCGTCGCCGCCTTTTAGGCTGAGGCTGCTCCGCAATGCAGCAGTTGAAACACAGCCAGAATTCGCTCATGCTTTCAGTTCAAGATATAAATGAGCACCAGTGATGGTTCCAATCTCATTTCTGGAAGCTGCATGAGCTATGGTCCTCAACACAAGCAATGTCCAATCCAAGTAACAATTCTGTATCACCGTCTCAGAAGTCAAACTTACACAGTCAAAAGAAATAGATTGCTTCTTTTTTTTCTTCCTGGTTCTCCACAAGCCTTTCTAAACCAGCACAGTGTAAAACTGTTGTCTTGACACAAGGTCTACAGCAAGTAACCACTCCTCATTCAGTTAGATCTGGGTTGAGAACACTCCATATTACATATACTGGTGTCTCACAAACTCTATCAGAAGTTGTTCCCTGACGATTTCTCCATTTAGTTCCAGGTTTCACTCAAAATATCCACCAATGTCCACCAACTCAGAACTGACCCTACTCTAGCCTTTGTCTCGCCGCCCGCTCCCCCATGATGATTTTTTTTCAACATGGTTATATAGACAGTACCCACAAGAAGAAGCAAAATTTATACATTTCACTATATAGTCAAAATCATTATGGGAGATTCTAAAGAGTGAAAACCAAATTATTCCAAAACTTTCATAGTAATAGACTATTCTAAATTATACATTAGCTTAATCAAATTATAGCCTAGTGAAGGTGAACCTTTTAGAGCTTTCAATGATAATAAATAGCATATTGCAACAAATTTGCCATAGGTTTGCCATAACTGTGCAGAATTTTGACAGCTTGTAGGGATCTAAAATTTACTTGGACATAAGGCTAAATGGAAATGAACATAAAAATGTAGTGGGGAGAACTGATGTACTCCAGAATTTCAGGGAGGTATTCTAAAGAAACTTTAATCAGAGTCAAAGAATGCAGAGAAATCAGAATGGGATTAGCATGCTGAAATTTTGTAGGGAAAAGGAATATTCTGGCAGCTTAACATTAATAACTGTGCAACATTTGGTCAGTTTAACTGTTCTAAGCCTCAGTTCCTTCCACTTAAACATTATGAGAATATTATCTATTTCCTGCAATTTCCAAGATTAATTAGGATTCTATACATAAAGATTTTAGTATAGTACCCTGAATGCAATAAGTTCTCACTAAAGATTAACTTTGATGGGAAGAAATTGAATTTTTTTTTTACTAAAAGTGGTAAAATTTATTTCATTATCTCATTCAACTCTAAAGCAAGTAAGAGTGTTTTATTCAGGTACATTTTTATTTTATTTATTTTATTGAAGAACAAATAGCAATGAGACAGTTTTAAGACAAATTAACAGGACAGATTTGATAAATTAATACATTGCAAACTGTTTTTGTAATGTTTTAGTATCATACAAGGTGCATACATGATATTATACATACAGACACTATTATAACAAATGTCTCTAATCAGTGAATTAAGAGAGCATAGCTGTTTACTTATCTTATTTTTTTATATCTGAATTATATCACAGTTCCAATAACTAATACTTTCTACCTTGCTTTCTTCCTAGTGGTTGTTCATAGTGCTAGAAGCTGACATAATATCTTGTCCAACCAATATTAGTGCAAATCTTGTTTCTCATAGACCTATGCAGAAACACGGCATATTTATCCTAACTGTACTGTTTATACACACACATCATGACTCTTCCTTTTTATACCCCCTTTTTTTTTGTCTAGACCTGTCAAAGATGATCACTCCATTGTCATTAAACCAATTTAGGTGCCTGAACTGAGTGGCACAATTCAACACAGTCTGACATTCCACAATAATAGTGAGTTATCTGAAGAAATTGTTGACTATAGCCATTTACAGCTCAACTTACTATTATGGCCTTATTTTATATACCTCATTTTTATACTTTTCTGCTGGGTGGTTAAGACCAAGATAGATCAAGACCTATATACCAAAAGATACAGCTTTTGTTTCTGATGAGGTCAGTGAAGTCCCCTCAGGGTTTATCTTGTAATCCTGTACCTTACTCCGTAGATCCTTTGTCTGTGTCATCCATGTGGATGAGTCACGACTAATGCTTGACCAGTTTGCTCTCTATGAGAGCCTGAGAGAAAGTTTTCTCTCCATGTGACTCTCCCAAGGCACATTGTATAGATCATCAATCTCTTTCCTCTGTGGCTCCATAATCTCCTTGATCAGAAAATTTGCGGCACAATTGAGTTTCATGATGTAAGAAGGGAATAATGTGATTAGATTTACATACTTTTCGAGATCACTCTTTCTTGCTTGCTTGAAAGCCATTACAGGAGAACAAGACTAAATGTCACAGGTCAGTTAAAGTAACATTATGTTAATCCAAGAAGAAGGGATAATGGCGTGGGAAGATACAAGGAATAATAAGTGAAGACAATAACAAAATTGAGTAGGAAATCCTGGGCCTTTCTTACTCCCACAGACATACTGATTCTATAATGATTCATAGGCAAATTTCCTTATGAGAAATAGTGAACTAATTGAAAGGCTCTAGGACTCTGGAAGAGTGCAAAACCAAACTAGTTGAAGCCTGAAGGCTCATTCAAGACACATTTTTAAAGGAGACACTAGCACTCACGAATTGCTATACCATCAGGAAGAGAACTGTTAGCTGCTACTTTATCCATGGGACAGAACAGGTGTATTTTAAGGCCAGTCTTAGAGCTCTGGGGATTATAGACCAGTTTAGTTACCAGAAGACATTGGAGGCTGTATCTTGAGTGAATACACATTATTGCCTTTTTCCTTCAGCAGCAAAAGCAGATAAAAATTCCATTTTTCAGTTTCCTCATGGAGAAGGAGAGAAGTTGATATTGGATACACTAGTCCAACTTCTTGAGATTTCCAAGATTCTGGCATTTGACTCATCAGGCTCAGCAGGTAGTTTTAATATATCTTTGCCGTCCATAGCTAGAATGAAAGTAGCTGGGGTTAACAGATACCATACCTTCCTCTGCCCCTCAGGCTTAGCACAGAACAAGCAGACAACAGCCACTGCTGCCTTTTTTGTTTTTCCTAAAAAGGAAGATAGTCAATAGAGGGCCACAGAATGCCTAGACTAATGGTGAAGTGTTCAGCGCTTTCAATGATACAAACAGCCCACTGTAACACACACACCTTAAGTTTCCCTCTTATGATGTGGTGGAAGATGATGACAGGCTGACTGTAAGTGTCCTCTTTTATATGAGGCCACTCTATGAGGGTTAGAGATTGGGAGAAGCTCCTGTCTTGGATAATGTGGAAGCATCAACAAAGGTTTAAAAAAGAGGTAGCCAGGTGGACACATTCCAAACAGAAAACAAGTCTCCAGAAATGGGCCCAAATAAAAATGAGTTCTTTGATTTACCTAAAACATCACCTCTCATACAGATGCTCATTGAGGTTAAGACAGTAGTGCATAGACAGAGTAAGAATTTCCTTTCTTTTTTCTTGAGGGACCATGTCTTTGAACTCAGGACCTTGTGCTTGCCCAATAGGAGCTTATTATTTTTTTTTTATCTTTTTTTTCCATTTATTTTTATTTTATTAAAATACAAATGTCAATCAGACAGTTTCAAGACACCTTAACCATACAGAGTTGATGAATTAATACATTGCAAACTGTTTTCATAATGTTTTGGTATTGTACAAGGTGCATACATGAAATTATATTTACAGGTTTTTTTATAGCTGAATTATATCAAAGATTCAATAATTATTTACCTAGTGGATGACCATAGCACTAAAAGCCGACATAATATGCCACTGGGCTATCTCCCCAGCCTGAGAATTTCCTTAAAGATGTAGAAAATATTAAAAAGGACCTAACAGAAATTATGAAATGATGGAGCGGAAGAGGACAAAAACTTCAAGGGCTCAATAACAAACTAGATCAAACAGAAAAGATTAAATGGATTTAACGATTACTGAAAATAATTTAGAGAAATAAAAAAGGGAAAACATGTCAAGAAAGTGTAAGGAACTTATGGAAAAAAAGGACCAACAGGTCTTTGGAGAATGGCAGAGAAGAAAGACAAAAAGTAGCAGATGACATATTCAAAGAAATAATGAATGGCTGAAACTTCTCAAATTTTGAGAAGGAAATGGTATTATGATCCAAGAAGCCCAGACCATAGAAAATAAGATGATCCCAAAGCAATGCATGCAAAGACACTGTAATCAAACCATCAAGTGAAAGAAAACTTTGAAGAAAGAGAAAATAACGCCGTATGCAAGGGAATTCTGTGTTTCTTATTCTTGTTTTCCCTCAAGTGAAGGGTATCATGCCTCTACTCTTTGGTCTTGATTGGGTGTCGGTGGAATTGGTCACAGGTAATTGGTGCTTTTACAAAGATCAAGGATTCTGGAATGAGAAGGAGCAATATTCTTAGTTGAAAGGTTTTTTTTTTTTTTTTTTTTTTTTTTTTAATGCAGAAATCCTGTACTTTGAACTGGGATGCACATAGACATATAGCTGCCTTTCTCAGTAGATGATGATTCTGGTTTTATTTAGCCCTTTATTCTGATTGTTATGGATTTTTGATTGTTTTATTTCTCATACCCAGCTTTTGTACCTCTGAACATTGCCAGTTTCCTTCTTCCCAAACTTCTTAAAAAATTCAATTCTCATCGCTGAAAAGTATTGCTCATTACGAGAAATTTTCTTAATTTTGTCAGCCCTCTTTGAAATGTTCCCATTTTATTTTTCTTCTATAGGAAGTCATTTATTGCATGAGGATATCCTGTGGAAGGTGACTCTTGCCCTTCTGTTCTCCTCAAGTTAATGGTCCAGAAATGAGGTGAATGGCCTTTCAGTTACTTTTGCAAACTTAAATAATTTTTCTTTTTTTCCTGAAGCTAAACTAATAATTACATCTCATAATACCATATTGCATTGTATGGTAATCTTCCTTGTTATTGTCAGATTCCAACTCATGGGCTGGCTAGCTCTTGAAACTCTCTGTAATACTGCTCATTACCTAACTGTCCTCTTTCCCTTTCAACTGCTCACCATGTCCCTTGGATCAGTCCAACCAGTTTACCAACATCTATCTTAGTCAAACACAGATCCATGCACACACTATAAAGCCCTTTTGATCCAATTTTACCACCTTAGTTTTGTTTGAACTCTCTTTATAAACTCTTAAGTTTAATATTTTGCCTTTTCAGAACTGGTTTTACAGGTGTGAGCCACCAAGCCTGGACTCAGTGGCCAGCTCAGCAGACCTGAGAGTAGATGGATGACTTCTGTACTGTTAGATGTAATGCTTAGACATAATTAGTAATTGCTTTATGTTTTCTGATATATACTTACAGAATTTCTTGGCTGTGTTTATTTCAGAGTTATATACTATGCTTTATAGTGTCATCTTTGTTATTAAACACAAATCTGTGTGGTGATTGATATGAGAACTCTTACCTCTCCCCTATTGGTCTGCCAATTTTTAGAACCAAAACTATACTGCTTAGTTACTATAACATTAAAATATATACTGATATTTGGTAGAGAAGCTCTCTCTACCTTGTTCTCTTTCAAGAGACTCTTAGCTATTCCTGATCATTTTGCATTCTATTTAAATTTTAGAACCAGATATCAGTTTTGAAGTGGAAACTTTTAGGATTTTAAATATTTTGTTGAATATATATATATATATATATGCATATATATATATAGTTGAATAAGTATATATATTTGTGGAGACAATGCTATAGTATTACCTCTTTCTATCTATTAGCATGACATATGCTTTATTTCTTCTGATATTTGTGTAATTTCATTTTTGGTGACTTTTATGCTTTGCATGTTTTATTAGGTTTACTCTTACTCTTTTTAATAACTATTTTGAAACCTCTGTTTACTTTTCTTTTTTGGCAATGGGGATTGAACTCAGGACCTTGCACTTGCCAGGCAGGCACTTCAGCCATTGTGCTATTTTCTCAGCCTTCTCTTTTCTTTGGATATGTAATCATACTTAGCTTTATATATTAGTCTTATATACTATAACCTTACTAACCTCAACTATTTATATTTAATGATTATTTGTGGATTATTCTGAGTCTCTATGTAAGCACCTACACAGAATGACAGTCACATTGTGGCATTTATAATGTGTGTACTGTTTATTTTTCTTGCTTTATGACATTGGTCAGGAGGACCCTGTATCTTCGTTGCCCATTTTGTAGAAGCCTCTGTAGGATTAGCATTAATTTCCCCTTAAGCCTCTATTATGTTTTCAATTACTGCCTGCTGGAACACTTCAACATCAGCTTGTTCTTTATCTGGGCATAGAGGCTCTAAATCGGCAGTCAAAGGCACTTATTTATGGAAAATGGGGAGATGGCTTAGTAGAATAAACACTTCCCTGGCAAGCACAAGAGCCTGAGTTTAATCCCCAGTTTAAAAAAAAAAAGTATTTGCCACAGGATTTCACTATGCAACTCAGACTTGCAGTGATCCTCCTGTTTTCTACCCCAGTCTCTACACTTGCTTAAGCAGGCACTTAGTCCCCTAAGCTATCTTGCCAGCTCTCAGAAAATGGATTCTTAACTAATTATATTATTTTTATTTATTCCTCTGACAACAAGCTTTATTCATCACTTACCATGTGCCAAGCAATCTCCTGAAACTTTCACTGGCACTATTATACTCTGCTTAACAAGGTTACAAAAGTGCTGCAGTGTTGATGGGACAGAGGCTCTGGGAGTGGTGATTCTACTTAGGACAGTTCAGACTTGGTGGGCTCAGATTCCCACACTAGGTAGTCCAGCTACTGAACTCATTCCCAAGGTACTACACCTTGGGTTTTAGCTACTATTCACTTTCTACTCTATCAAGTTGACTCCCATGGTCCTTTAAGTATCCATCTTTCTCAATTCCTAGCATATGAATTTTAGTCAGAGTTTCCTTGATTAATGCTTTATTCAAATTCAGTTTCAATATATGACAGTTTTATTCATTCATTTTTCAATAGTTTTTAATTTTAACTCTGCAGTTGTCTTTATTCTATGCTATTTAGAAGAGCTATGCTATTTAACATTTCTCAGTGGAAAGTTTCTTTTAGGCTAGACTTTCATTGTTTACTGTCTAGTTTCATGACATTGTAATCAGAACTTGGACTGTGTAATTTCTGCCTTGAGGACTTTATTTAGAACTTTTGGTACCCTAGCATCTGGTTAATTATTCCAAATGTTCCATGATGTTTGAAAATTGTGTGCATTCTCATATTGTTAGGCACACAATTCTATATATATCACATCAAGTTGGATGTTTATGACACTCAAGTTCTTTTGATTTTTTTCTTTCCTGTTTGATTTGATATTTTATGAGAGAGGTGCCCCAACCTCTAGATTTTGGAAATATAAATTCCCTTTGTATTTTTGAAAATATTTCCATTATATATTTCAATGTTGGTTACTTAAATCTTCAAATTTTAACAAAGTATTTTTATCCATCTAAAGCACCTATCTTTATCACATTAAATAGTTTGGCATTATTTTTTATTTTATCACATATTCATTTTCCTGATTTGACTTTCATAACATTTGCTTGATAATATGTATCACTTTTTAAGGGTCATATTTCTCCGCATTAATCATCTTCCACTAGGATGGCTCTCCTTTCTCCTCAGTCTTGGTGGAGCCTGTGTTGATCTGTGCAGAGTTGAGGTTGAGAAGATTCTGAGAAGATGTACTCATTTCTTAATGCTAGTGGTATAGAATTGAGGAAAACCAATGAGTTCTCTGTGTACCTCAGCCTGTGTTTCTAGTAGGACCTACTTCTTATTTAAAGAGCTTTCCCAGGGTCTTAGAGCACAATCACATTTTAAAATCTTTCTGCAACTCCTGCATGAACATAGGGACACAGATTTGCTATACCTCCAGGAGTTTAGCATTCTGTTTTTCTTTACCTCTTTCTTGTCTTGTTTTCATCATGCCTATGCAGTGCCTTAATAGGTAGTAACCATTAAAAGTGGATAGATCTATTCTGGTAAATTCTGTGGTGATATATTCTTTGTGCACCCAGGGACCTGCCAAAATCTTCCTGATAAGTCCGGGGTAATGTTGTTAGTTTACCTATCCATTAGTGTATCAAAAGAATAATAACAGAAATTGTTATTTTATTCCCTCTTTATTTGCAGAAGTGCTCCAAAAGGTAGTCAGTGGGTCTCTAAAACAATTAGTATTACTGGATCCTATATACAGTTTTTTCTCCCACATGCATATCTATAAGTTTAGTTTTTAAATTAGTCACAATAAGAGGCTAATTACAAACAATAAAATAAAAATTATAAAATATGTTGTAATATAAATCGTGTGAATGTGGTCTTTTTTTTATTCAAATATCTTATCCAAGAAAGTTTATTGTATTTGTGTACTAGGTTTAACGTGGGTAACTAACTATGTAGAAATATAACTATGGATATAGAGAAACAAATGTCTCCACTAATAATGTTTAGTATAACATTCTGCTATAGCACCTACACTCTATATTGATTTATTTATTAGTGTATTACAATAAAGTGTAATTGGTTAAGCAGAAAAATGTGTACTTGAATCTCCATGGTGATGTGACTACACATTGAGTTACAGGATGTCACAGCACAGGTACACTTATGTCCTGAATCCTCACTGATCTTGAAGGGCTAGGGCTAAAATATTGGCTATCCTTGTAGCTCCTTTACTTCTCTAATTTTTGATTTGTATACTGTAGTTGTAAAACATCCAGAGGAGAAGTTTAATAATATTATTGTCCTGTGACAGAGGCAGCTGGGCTTATCATTATTATCTGTATGAATATCAAACATCCTAGGTATAACATAGAACAGGTATTTTCCAACAATCATAGATATTCTAAACTTTATATCCCTACAGAATGTGATTAAAAGTAATTACATATTTTTACACAAAAAATTATCAAACTATATACATCAATGCGGCAGGATAGTCCTATGACACTTTTCCTTCTTGTGTCCTGTTTTCTTTCATTACAATTTTAAAATAAACATTTACTGCAAAGAGAGTACAGCAATAGTCAATATGACATTGGACGCAGTGCACACTTCAAAATCCAGAAGGATGGGTATTTAAGCATGGTCTTAGTACTGTGCATTGCTATCCTCATTGTAGCTGCTTAGTTCACAGATATTAGGATATAAAGTTAGTCAGGGGGAGAATTCCACCCATTAATTACTATTGTCCAAAGATCTGGTGGAGATTCTTAGGCCAATTCCTTAAGAATTCTGTTTATATAAATGTTTAGTTTTGCCCCTGCTTTATTTTCTAGCTTTTTCTTTACTCTCTCTTTATTTTTAATCCTTAAATTCTCACTGTCCATTTAACTGTGTTACACCTTTCAATTTTTGTTTAAATACAATATTTACACATGTGGGTTTGGTTTATATCACTTATGAGTATATCTTCAAGTTGAATCCACTTATTTTTTTTTAAGAGAGACAACATGAGAGAAGTTTATTTTTATTTTTATATTTTGTTTTCATACTGTTTTGGTAGCGTACAAGGTGCATACATGATATTATATTTACAGACATCATTATAGCAGATGTTTCTTATCAGTAAATTAAGAGTGTAGATGTTTACTTATTTTTTTATTTGTTATTTTAATTTATTTTGTATTTTATTGAAGTAAAAATATCAATGAGACAGTCTCAAGACACCCTAACAAGACAGATTCAATAAATTAACACATTGCAAACTGTTTTCATAATGTTTTGGTATCGTACAAGGTGCATACATGATATTACATTTATAGATATTGTTTTAGCAGATGTCTCTTATCAGTAAATTAAGAGTGTAGCTGCTTACTTATCTTATTTTTTATACATGAATTATATCAAAAATTCAACAATGATTTTCCTAGTTGATGACCGTAGTACTAGAAGCCGAAATAATATCCTGTCCAACCACCATTAGTGCAGATCTTGCCTCTCATAGGATTATGTAGAAGCACAATGTTATCTATCCCAACTGTACTGTGTATAAACACACATCATAATTTTTTTCTTTCTATACCCCTTCCTTTGTCTACACCTGTCATTCAACTAACTTAGGTGCTTGAACTCGACACCACAGTCCAGCACAGTCCAGCATTCCACAACAATATTGAGTTATTCAAAGAAGTTGTCGACCATAGCCATTTACAGCTCAGCTTAATATTATGGCCCCACGATGTGTACTTCATTTTTATACTTTTCTGCTGGATGGTTAAGACCTAGATAGATGAAGACTTATATACCAACACAGAAACTTTATATTTCTTATGTGGTCAGTGAAGTCCTCTCAGGGTTTATCTTGTAGTCCTGTACATTATTCTGTAGATCCTTTGTCTGTGTCATCCATGTGGATGAGTCACGGCCAATACTTGACCAGTTTGCTCTCTGTGAGAGCTTGAGAGAAAGTTTTCTCTTCATGTGACTCTCCCCAGGCACACTATAGAACTTCAATCTATTTCCTCTGTGGTTCCATAATCTCCTTCTTCAGAAAATATGGAGCTCACCTGAGTTTTATGATGTTATAGTACAGGTTCTCCTATGTCCTGAGTCTTCGCTGACCTTGAAAGGCTAGAGCCAAAATGTTGGCTGGCCGTGTGGCTCTTCTATTTCTCCAACTCTGATTTGTGAACTTAGGTTGCTAACCATCCAGAAGAAAAGCTGATTAGTATCCTGCAGCATATGCCATTCACTTTGCCTTATCTGACTCAATTGATTTTAGTTGTTGTACGTTTCCTTTTGTATTTCTGCTTTTCGCTTGTTATACTAGGGAGACTATATGATATTTACAAATGTGTGTCTGGTTTATTTCACTTATGAGTATACGTTCAAGTGGCATCCTCTTCGGTATAAATGCTTCAAACTTATCATTCTTAATAGCTGAGTAATACTCCATTATATAGAAATACCACATCTTTTTCAACCATTCCTCATGTGATGGACATCTTGGTTGTTTCCAAGATTTTCATATCACACATTGCGCTGCTATGAACATAGGTACACATATATCTCTGTGATACAGTGTTTCCAGATCCTCTGGGAAAATTCCCAGTAGGGGGATAGCCGGCTTGAATGGGATTTCTAGTCCTACTCTTTTGAGGAGTCTCCACACTGACCTCCACAATGGTTGTACCAGTCTACATTCCCACCAGCAGTGGAGAAGTGTACCCTTTTCCCCACAACCTCTCCAACATTTGTTGTTGGTTGATTTCCTTATGATAGCCATTCTTTCTGGAGTGAGATGGTATCTCAGTGTTGATTTCATTTGCATTTTACGAATGGCTAGCGACGTGGAGCATTTTTTCATATATTTATTTGTTTCTTTAATTTCGTCCTCTGAGAAGTGTGTATTCATCTCAAGTGCCCATTTCTGAATTGGGTCTTTAAATTTGAGGGTCCTGGTATATCTTAGTTCTTCATATACTCTAGACAGTAGTCCTCTGTCTGATTGCTTATTAGTTAGGATTTTTTCAAAATTTTTGGGTTGTCTTTTCACTCTGTTGACAATTTCTTTTGACATGCAGAAGCTCCTTAAGAAGAGTTGATCCCAGTTGGTGATTCTTTCAAGTGCTTCCCGTGCGAATATATGTTTGTTCATGAACTCTTTACCTACCCCTATGTCTTCAAGAGTTCCTCCTACTTTCTCTTAGGGTGTTGTAATTTTCTGTGAAAAGATCTTTGACTTCCTTGGTTAAGTGAATCTCAAGGTATTTCATTTTGCGCGGTGCTATTGTAAAAGGTATTGTTTCTATTGTTTCCCTTTCAGTGTGCTTGTTATCTGTGTAGAGGAATGCTATTGACTTTTGAGTATTGATTTTGTATCCTGCTATGCTACTGAATTTCCCTATCAGTTCTAGCAGTTTCTTGATGCAATTTTTGGGGTCTTCCAAGTAAAGTATCATGTCATCTGCAAAAAGTGATAGTTTAACTTCTTCTTTACCTATTCTTATTCCCTTTATTTCTCCCTCTTTTCTAATGGCTGTTGCTAAGGATTCCAAGACTATATTGAATAGGAGGGGTGATAGAGGACATCCTTGTCTTGTACCTGATTTAAGAGTAAAAGATTTCAGTGTTTCCCCATTTAGGATTATATGAGCTTTTGGGTTGTCACAGATGGCTTTTATCAAGTTAAGATAGAGTCCATCTATTCCAGTTTTCTGTAGGACATTGACCATGAATGAGTGTTAGACTTTGTCAAAGGCTTTCTCTGCATCAATTGAGATGATCATGTGGTTTTTAGATTTCGGTGTGTTAATATAGTGTATTACATTTATAGATTTTCGAATATTCAACCATCCTTGCCTCACTGGGATGAATCCTACCTGGTCATGGTGTATGATCTTCTTGATGATTTGCTGTATTCTATTTGCCAGGATTTTGTTGAGTATTTTTGCATCTATGTTCATGAGGGAGATTGGCCTGTAGTTCTCCTTTTTGGTTGTGTCTTTCCTGGTTTTGGAATGAGTATTATACTTGCCTCCAGAAATGATTTTGGGAGGACTTTTTCCTTTCAACTTCATGGAAGAGTTTGTGGAGTGTGGGGATTATATCCTCTATAAATTTCTTGTAGAATTCAGCTGTGAATCCATCAGGACCTGGACTTTTCTTTGTCGGTAGGCTTTTTACTACGTTTTGTATTTCGTTGGCTGTTAACACCTTATTGAGAGTTGTTATATCTTCTTGATTCAGTTTTGGTAATTTGTACATTTCAAGGAATATGTCCATTTCTTTTGTGTCTTCTATTCTGTGAGCGTAAAAATTCTCCAAGCAACTATTGATATTCTTCTGAATTTCCAGTGGGTCTGTGGTGATTTCACCCTTTTCATTCCTTATCGCTTGTACTTGTATTTTCTTTTGCCTCTTTTTGATGAGGTTGGCAAGAGGCTTACCAACTTTATTTAGTTTTTCAAAGAACCAACTTTTTGATTTGTGGATTCTTTGAACTGTTTTTTTCATCTCAATTGAGTTAATTTCTGCTCTAATCTTTATGATTTCTTCCCATCTTTGTGCTCTTGGTTTTGTTTGCTGTTCTTTTTCTAGTTGTCGGAGGTTCAACATTAAGGTGCTAATTTGTTCCCTTTCTGTTTTCCTAATGTGTGAGTTCATAGCTATTATTTTCACTCTAAGAACTGCTTTCATCGCTTCCCATAAATTCCAGTAAGTTGTACTTGAATTTTCATTTAATTGTAGATATTGTTGAATTTCTTGTTGAATTTCTTCTGCAACCCATTGATTGCTGAATAGGGTGCTGTTTAGTTTCCATGAATTTAGCAGGTTTTTCTGGTTTCTTTTGTCATTTATTTCCAATTTCATTGCATTGTGGTCAGATAGTATGCATGGGATAATTTCTATTTTCTTGCATATACTTAGGCATGACCTCTGGACTAGTATGTGGTCTATTTTGGAAAATGACCCGTGTGCAGTTGAAAAAAAATGTGTATTCAGCTGTGGTTGGGTAGAACACTCTGTATATGTCCAGCAGGTCCATTTGTTCCAAGCTCTGGTTCAGTTCTGCTACTTCCTTGCTAATTTTTTATCCAGTTGACGTATCTTTTTGAGATAAGGCCGTATTAAGATCTCCTGTTAAGATTGTGTTCTTAGACATGAAGTTTTTCATGTCCCTTAAGATTTGTCTTACATAGTTGGGTGCTCCTGTGTTTGGTGCATAGATATTTATGAGTGTTACTTCTTGCTCTTGAATTTTTCCCCTGACCAATATATAGTGGCCTTCTTTGTGTTGTTTGATCATTCTTGGTTTAAAGTTGAGACTTTCTGAGAGCAGAATTGCTACTCGTGCTTTTTTCTGAGGTGCTGGGGCATGTAGTATTGTTTTCCATTCTTTGACTTTGAGCCTATGAATGTCCTTTTGAGTTAAGTGTGTTTCTTGTATACAGCATATTGTTGGATTTTGTTTCCTAATCCACTGTGCCAGTCTATTTCTCTTAATTGGAGAACTGAGTCCGTTTACATTTATGGTTATGATTGAAACATGCTGACTTATGTTTGTCATGATATTTAGCTGGTATTGTTTACTCCTTTGTAACCTGTGTTTAATTGACTGTCCTGTTTAGTGGGTTCCTTCCATTCTCATTCATGTAGTTCTGGTCGTTGTGTTCTCTCTCCTTTACATCTTTCAGCAGCCTGTGAAGGGCTGGCTTTTTCATCATGAAATTCTTTAGTTGTTCCTTCTCGTGGAAGTATTTCACTTCTCCATCAAGCTTGAAACAGAGTTTTGCAGGGTGTAATAGTCTGGGCTCGAATTTGTTTTCGTGTAGGACTTGAAGAACTCTGCTCCATGCTCTCCTTGCCTTCGTTGTTTGTGTAGAGAAGTCGGCTGTAATTCTGATGGGTTTTCCTTTGAATGTGAGCTCCTTCTTCTCTCTCGCACCTTTCAGTATATTATTTTTGTGTTGGATTTCTAGGATCTTAACTATTATTTGTCTCAGTGTGTTTTTACTTGGGTTGAGGTTATTTGATGTTCTGTATGCTTCAGTGACCTGAATTTTGTATTGTTTCCTCATATGTGGGAGGTTTTCTCCAATTATTTCTCCCCAAGTTCTTTTTATGTCATTTGTATTGACTCCTTCATTCTTGTTGATACCAATTATTCTCACATTGTTCCTCCTGGCATTTTCTTGCAGGTGATGGATTATTTTTTCTGCATTCTTGTTGTTTTTAAGAGATCCTTTCTCACCTTTTCACTAGCTGCTCTGGCATCTTCAAGATCTGAAACTCTGGCTTCGCTTTAACTCAGATGGTTTTATAGACTGGTGATTGACATTTTTAGTTCTATATCTCTTTGACTGTGTTTCATGTGTTCTATTTCTTTTCCATATTGCTCATTCAAGGAATCCGTCATATTTCTGATCTCCTCAATTTTTTTTATCCATGTGTTCTTAGAGGTAGTTATTAATTCTTTTTCTGCTGTGTTTCTTCCAAGTTGGGTTTCCTCTGTGTATTTGTGGACTTGTTTCTGTATTTCAGATGCTATGACTTCAAAAAGTTCTTTTTTGATTTCAGAACTTATTTCTGCTTTGAGTTCCTCATGATCTTTCTGCTGTTGTTTCTTTGCTTCAGGTGCTGTTAATTCATATATATCAGCTGAAATAGTGCTCTCTGTACTTGTTCTGGGTGAACATAGTTTTTCCACCCAATGTTTCTGGAATTCATTCTTTATTTCAGATTCTATGTATTCAAATATTTCTTTTTTAAATTGGGGAATTACTTCTCGTTTTATTTCCTCTATAGCTTTCTGCTCTTTTTCCTTTGCTGCTGTATCTGTTAGTTCATTCATTGCAGCTGAGCTAGTGTCCTCTGCCCTTCCTGCTGGACTCAGGTCTGGGATTGCATTTTTCCCCTTCTCTTTGTCATTTTGTATAGCACTGTTCTTTGACCTTTGGTGTAGAGCTTTGGTGCAGCTATAACCTTAGCTTGTTATGAGATTTGGGTGCCAGTCTATTAAGTTTGAGATTTTTGAGCAATGCCTATCCTGGGTGTAGCTGTTGTGTTCAGTTCCTTTTTTGCTGCAGCTATTTTGGTTCCCCTCTGTTGGTTCCCAGGGTCAGCCCTCCTGTGTCAGGCAGGTCTTTCCCCAGGTGGGTTTGCCTGGGCTTTGGTGGGTCTTCTGGGCTCACAAAAGGATAGTGGATGATCTTATTCTCTGAGTAGACTGTGATGGGTCGGCCAGCCTGTGCTGGGTCCAGGTCTACAGGCTGGAACCTGAGAAGGCTGGGAAAGGTCCCTCTGGAAATGCTTCTCTGGCACAGTGTGCCTGGAGCTCTCACCAGGCCACGGGGGGTGGAGGGCAGGGAATCCCCGTGAAATGTCTCTCGGGCCTGTTCGGGCTTGGAGTTCTACACTCACTGAACTTTGATGCCCAGAGAATCTGCAAAATTCCCACTCGTTCAGCAGGCTTTAAGGCAGGGGATCCGTGAAGGTGCTGGTGAGTGGGTCCTGAGGTTTCAGGCCAGTCACTGGCTTGGAGGGGTTGGGGGCAGGGATCCGGGTAGCGTATGTTGGAAGAAGCCAATGGCTCTTCCTCAGACTCACCACACTCTCACTGATCTAGGAAGCCTGGTGAGTCATGCAAATTCCCACTCACTGGGAGAGCTTGGGGCGGGATCCCGGAGGCTGCTGGAGTCAGCCGCTGTCTCAGGCCTTGGGTCTCACTGTCTCGGGAGGTTTCTGGGGCTGGGGGGGGACGGGTGGGATGGAGGAGGATTGCGGAGTCGGCCACGCTGTCTGTGGCTGGTCTCTGGGGCTCTGCGTACACTTATATATGAAGGGTTTGAGTTTATTTTTCTTTAGAACAGAGTAATACTCCACTGTATAAACGCACCACATTTTTTTCAACCATTTCTCAAGTGACAGGTATTTTGGTTGTTTCCAATTTTGGCTATCACAAATTTTGCTGCTATGAACATGGTCCACATACATCATTGTGATTTGATGATGTCAAATCTTTTGCGAAAATTCCCAGAAGGAGGATAACTGGTTTGATTGGGATTTCCAGTCCTAGTTTTTTGAGGAGTTTCTACACTGATTTTCATAATGTTTGAACCAGTCTATATTCCCACCAGCAATGGAGAATCGTTCCTTACCCCCTCCCCTGCCCCTTACCACAGCCTTATCAACTTTTGTCTTTGGTTGATTTCCTTATGATAGCATTGTTTTATGGGGGAGATGGTATCTCAGTGTTAATTTGAATTTCATGAATGGCTAGTCATATGGAGCACTTCTTTCGTGTATTTATTTGCTTCTTGTAACTCTTCCTGTGAGAAGTGTGTATTCATCTCAGATACCCATTTCTGGATTGGGTCTTTAAATTTTGAAGCCCTAATATTTTTTAGTTTTTGGTAAATTCCAGGCAGAAGACCTTTGTCTGAGTGCTTATTAGTTAAGCTTTTTTTTTTTTTTTTTCCCAAATTTGTGGGTTGTCTTTTCACTATGTTGATAATTGCTTTTGATGTGCAAAAACTTCTAAAGGAGAGGAGGTGTCAGTTGTTAATCCTTTCAAGTATTTCCTGCAGGTTGTTCATGCACAGTTTGTTTATGAACAGATTTTTGTTCATAAATAATTTGCCTGCCTTGTGTCTTCAAGAGTTACTCCTACTTTCTCTTCCATGAGATTTAGTGTTTCTGTTTTAATGTTTAGATCTTTAATCTATTTTGACTTTGGTTTAGTGCATGGTGATAGACCTGGGTTAAGATTTAGTTTTCAGCATGTAGAGAACCAGTTTTTCCAGCTCCATTTGTTAAGAGGCTGTCTTTCTTCCAGTAAGCATGTTTGGCACCTTTGTCAGAGATAAGATGGCTTAGTGTGTTTGTAGTTGTATCTGCATCTTCTAATTTATTCCATTGGTACTCAGGTCTACTGTTTTACCAGTACCATGCTGATTTCATAACAGTAGCTTTGTAGCATAATTTCAAGTGACAGATTATAATGCATCATTCCTTGTCATTGTTGACCAGGACTGCCTTGTCTATTTGAGGTCTTTTCTGCTCCAAATAAATTTTAGGAATCACTTCTGTAGGTCTGTGAGGTATGTTGGTGGTACTGTGATAGGGATTTCATTACATCTGATTAACAATTTTGAGAGTATGCCCATCTTCATAATGTTGGATCTTCCTATCCAGGAGGAGGAAATATCTTTCCATTTTTTGGAATCCTCTACTATCTCTTTTTTCGGAGTGCTGGGATTTTTATTGAATACATCTTCACCCTCTTTAGTTAGATTTTTTCCTAAGTATTTCATTTTCAGCAGTGCTATTATAAAAGGTGTTGTTTCTCTGATATCCCTCTCAGTTTGTTTGATATCTGTATAGAGGAATGCTATTGACTTTTGGGTATTGACTTCGATCCTGCTATGCTACTGAATTGATTCTAGTAAATTTGCTACTATAATTAATTCTAGTAGCTTCTTGCTGGAGTTTTTGGGTCTTGTAATTAGAGTATCATGATACCTGCAAGTAATAATAGTTTAACTTCTTCTTTACCTATTCTTATTTCTTTTATATTTCTCTTTTGTCTAATGGCTGTTGCTAATGATTCCAGAACTCTATTGAATATGAGTGGTGATAGAGGACATCCTTGTCTTGTACCAGATCTGAGAGTAAAAGATTTCAGATTTTCCCTATTTAGAAGTATGTTATCCATTGGCTTGTCATAGATGACTTTTATCAGATTGAAGTAGAGGCCCTCTATTACAATTTTGTGTTGGACTTTGAACATGAATGAGTGCTGGACTTTGTCAAAAGCCTTTTCTGCATCAATTGGGATGATCATGTGGCTTTTGGATTTAGTTCTGTTGATATAGTATGCTACATTTATTGATTCATGTATGTTGAAGCGTCCTTGCATCACTGGGATGAATCCTACCTGGTTAGGGTGTACAATATTCTTGATGTTTTGCTCTATTCTATTTGCTAGGAATGTATTAAAGATTTTTGTATCTATGTTCATGTGGGAGACTGGCCTGTGCTTCTCTTTTTTGGTTGCATTTTTGCCTGGTTTTGGTATGGGTATAATTCTTGCCTCTGGGAATGATTTTGGGAGAATTATTTCCTTTTCAATTTCATTGAAGATTTTAAGGCATATAGTGATTACATCTTGTGTTAATTTCCTGTAGATGAGTCACGGCCAATGCTTGACCAGATTGCTCTCTGTGAGAGCTTGAGAGAAATTTTTCTCTTCATGTGACTCTCCCCAGGCACACTTTAGAACTTCAATCTCTTTCCTCTGTGGCTCCATAATCTCCTTGTTCAGAAAATTTGGAGCTCACCTGAGTTTCATGATGTTGCAGTACAGGTTCTCCTGAGTCTTTGCTGACCTTGAAAGGCTAGGGCCAAAATGTTGGCTGGCCTTGTGGCTCTTCTATTTCTCCAACTCTGACTTGTGATCTTAGGTTGTTAACCATCCAGAAGAAAAGCTGATTAGTATCCTGTAGCATATGCCATTCACTTT
>PVKA01005077.1:63383-93730 GCA_004027165.1 Ctenomys sociabilis
ATGTGTGTCTGGTTTATTTCACTTATGAGTATATGTTCAAGTGGCATCCACTTCAGTATAAATGCTTCAAACTTATCATTCTTAATAGCTGAGTAATACTCCATTATATAGAAATACCACATCTTTTTCAACCATTCTTCATGTGATGGACATCTTGGTTGTTTCCAAGATTTTGCTATTACACATTGTGCTGCTATAAACATAGGTACACATATATCTCTATGATACAATGTATCCAGATCCTTTGGGAAAATTCCCAGTAGAGGGCTATCCGGCGAATGTGTATGGTTAAGGTGTCTTGAAACTGTCTGATTGACATTTGTATTTTAATAAAATAAAAATAAGTGAAAAAAATGATAGTAAACAATATTATAAATGACTATTTCAACACATTTTATAAATGTGGTGAAATGCACTAACCCCTTGAAAGACACAATCAGGTCCCAATGGACTCATGAATTCATGAATTTTACTAATCAGCTAAGGAAAAAATTATTCCAAATCTCTATAATATCCTTTCATAAACTATAAGTAGGAGAAGCCCTTTATAACTTGTTCTATGGAATCAGAATCATGCTGTACTGAAATGTAAGAAAAGCTGAGAGAAGTATAGGCTTCTGTCTCTCACGAATATGCATGTGACTCTGTGCAAAGTCTTAGGCTATGAAATTCAGTAACATAAACATATTGTTATTTATGATAACATATGTAATTATACATATTATGTATATATGAAGCTACTAAATTCTGATAAAAATCACGTATGAACTAAATAAATGGGATTATTATACTCACCTACAGGAAAAAAAAAATTTCCTGTAGAATTCAGCTGTGAATCCATCAGGACCCGGACTTTTCTTTGCTGATAGGTTTTTTTATTTTTGAATTTCATTGGCTATTATTGGGTTATTTAAAGTTCTTGTGTTTTCTTTATACAGTTTTAGTAATTTGTACTAGAACTTTCTACCTTTCTAGAAATCTTTCCATTTCTTCTTTGATTTTTATGAGAGTAAATTTTCTCAAAATAGCTCTTGATGATGGCCTGAGTTTCCACAGGGCCTGGTGGTAATTTCACCATTTTATCCTTATTACTTGAATTTGAGTTTTTTCCTTCTTTTTTGATGAGGTTAGCTAGAGGCTTATCAATTTTATTTAGTCTTTCTAAGAACCAGCTTTTGGATTCATTAATTCTTTGCATTATTTTCTTTGTCTTGATTGCACTAATTTCTGCTCTAATCTTTATAATTTTCTCCAGTGTTTTAGCTTTGGGTTTGATTTGCTCCTCTTTTTCCAGACATCTGAGGTGCAGCATTAGGGCATTTATTAGTCCCTGTTTTGTTTTCCTAATGTGCGAGTTCACAGATATAAATTTCCCTCTAGGCATTGGTTTCATTGCATTTCACAAATTCTGTAAGTTGTGCTTAATTTTTCATTGAATTGAAGGTATTGTTTAATTTTTTGTTTCATTTCATTTGTAACTCATTGGTTCCTGTGGAGGATGTTGTTTAATTTCCATATATTTGGGAAGTTTCTATGGTTTCTTTCGTCCTTTATTTTCAGTTTCATTGCACTGTGGTCAGATAATATTCATGGGCTAAGTTATGTTTTCTTACATATACTTAAGCATGACCTGTGGACTAGTATGTTTTCTATTTTAGAAAATGTCCCATGTGCAGCTGAAAAAATATATATTCAGATGTAGTTAGGTGGAACATTCTGTATAAGTCCACTATGTACCTTAATTCCCAGTTCTGCTACTTCTTTCATATTTTTTGTCTGGTTTACCTATCTCTTTGGGATAAGAATATGTTAAGCTTTCCTGTTAAGATTGTGGTAGTGGACATTATGTTTTTCACGTCCATTAAAATTTGTCTTGGGCCAGGGAGCAAGCTCAGCAGAATAAGCAATTGCCTGGCAAGCATAAGGGCCCAAGTTCAATCCCTAGTTCCACAAAATAAATAAATAAGTAAATGAATAAGAGTAAAAAATAACTAAAATTAAAAAAAGATTTGTCTTACACAGTTACATGTAACCTTGTTTGTTGCATACATATATCTGTGTGTTACCTCTTCCTCTTGTGTCTTTCCCCTAACCAGTATGTTGTCACTTTCTTTATTTCTTTTGATCATTGTTTGTTTGAAGTTCAGACTGTCTGCAAAAAAGCATTGCTACCCCTGCTTTTTTCTTATCTGCTGGGGAGTGTAGCGCTGTTTTCCACCCTTTCACTTTTAGCCTATGAATTTCTTTATGAGTTAAGTCTGTTTCTTGTATGCAGCATATTGTTTGATTTTGCTTCCTAATCCACTCTGACAATCTGTTTCTTTTAATTGGTGAATTGAGTCCATTTACATTAATGGTTATAATTAAGATATGTTGACTTATGATTGACATGTTATTTACCTCGTGTTCTATACACCATTTTCTCCTGTGTTTGTTTGCCCAATTTGGTGGGTTCTTTCCATTGTCATTCGTGGAGTTGTGGTCAGAATATCTTTTAGTAGTCTGTGTAGGCTTGGGTTCATCATGAAATTCATGAAATTCTTTAGTTGTTCTTTGTCATGAAAGTATTTCACTTCTCAATGAAACTTGAAAGAGAGTTTTGTAGGGTTTAACTGGCTGGAATTTGTTTTTGTGGAGGACTTGAAGTACTTTGCTTCATGCTCTTCTTGACTTGATTATTTGTGAAAGGAAATCTGCCATTTTTATGATGTTTTCCTTAAAATGTGATCTGTTTCTTTCTGTTGCAGTTTTTAATATATTGTTCTTGTGCTTGATTTCTGGGATCTTGACTATTATATGTCTTGGTGTGTTTTTAATTGGTTTGATGTTATTTGATATTCTATATGCTTTGATTAACTGAATATCAGATTGTTTCCCCATATTTGGGAAGTTTTCTGACATTATTTGTGTCTATATTTTTTATATCACTTGTATTTACTGATTTCTGATTCATGCCTATTAATCTTATATTGTTCGCCTTTGCATATTGCAATTGTTGAATTATATTTTCTTGTATTATATTTGTTTTTAAGAAGTCTTTTCTTACCTTTTCACGAGCTGCAATTGTGTCTTTAAGATCTGAAACTTGTGGGCTGGCCAAATAGCTCAGTGGACTAAAGTGTCTGTTTGGATGCAGGGTCCAGGAGTTCAGTCCCCGGACCTGATGTGCTGCCCCTGCCATGGTGGCACACTGAGAGAGCGATTGAGACTGGGCATGGTGGTGTGTGCCTATAATCCCAGCACTTGGGAGGCTGTAACCAGGTGGATAACTAGGAGTCCCATCTATGCAGTGAGACCCTGTAGACCCTGTAGATCTTGTCCTAAATATAACAACAAAGAAGGGTCTGAAACTCTATCATCACTATCATTCAAATGGCTTTGCCAACTTGTGATTGTGGTTTTATTTTCCTATATATGTCTTTGAATCTTCTTCATGCATTCTATTTCTTTCCTATATTGTTCATTTAAGGTTCCATCATTTTTCTATTCTCCTCTATTTTTTTTATCAGTGTCTACTTTGAGGCACTTAATAATTCTTTCATTATAGTTATTTCTTTTTTGTTTTTTTACTTCAGTGATTGTTTCTGATCTGATGTCCTCTATAGCTTCTGAAAGTTTTTATTTTATTTATTTATTTATTTTTCTTTCTTTCTTTTTTTTTTTTTTTTTTTTTTTTTTTTTTTTTTTTTTTTTTTTTTTTTTTTTTTTTTTTTTTTTTTTTTTTTTTTTTTTTTTTTTTTTTTTTTTTTTTTTTTTTTTTTTTTTTTTTTTTTTTTTTTTTTTTTTTGTCTTTTTTCGAGACAGGGTCTCACTGTGCAGTTCAGGCTGGCCTTAAACTCACTTTGTAGCTCAGGCTGGTTTCGAACTCACAACAATCCTCCTGCCTCAGCCTCCCTAGTGCTGGGATTACAGGCATGTGCCACCACGCCCAGCTCTAAAGAAAGTTTTTATTTTTTATTTTATTTTATTTTTACTTCAGATGCTGTTATTTCAGGAGTATGACTTCCCATTTCTTCAGTGCTGCTATCTCTTGCCTTTGCTCTGTGTTGGTTCAGGGCTTGAGAGTAAATTTTGCTCCTTCTCTTTGTCATTTTGTATAGCACTGACCTCAACTTTGGTAGAGGGTCTTGGTATGGTAGTTACCTTAGCTCCCACTGATATTATTACCCAAGGGAGATTATGTGGTTCAGGAAGTTGCAGTTTTGTATTTACAGTACTAGAATTAGTGTCGCTATTAATGGGTAGTGTGATTTAGCACTCAACAATATTTTGTCATTGATGGGTTTGTATTTTAGACACTAAGGGCCGGCACCATATCTGTATAGCTAAGCAGATATAAAATTGGGAATTTTTATCAAAATTAGTTCCCCTGAGATCTGTCTAATCACCTCCCCTTTATGTACCCAGAGATTTCCAGGCAAACTTTCACCCCGGGTACCTGTTCAAGAAAGAGGCAGAGAGGATGCTCTCATAGATCTGGGCCTAGCAGTGTGTTTCAGCTTCCCAGGTCTGGAGCCACTAAGTTCAACCTCATTCAGCTGGGCCTTGCTTGGGTCTGGATGCTATACCTGGCTTTTCCCTGTTGCAGTCTCGGGAAGTGACCCCACTGTACTCCACTAGCAAGCTGTTCTCCTGGATTAACTGGCCAGATAGACTAAAGCACTTGCTTAGGCAGATGCAGGGACCAGGTGGATAACTTTGCTGGGTCTGTATATGAGTGTGGGGCTGGATTATGATGCACCATGATGTACTATTATAATGTATGTCATTCAATTGTAGATCCTTGGTGTACCTTGCCGGCCCCACTACCAGGGAGTGCTGAGACAGCGATTGAGACTGGCGTGGTGGCAGTTGCCTGTAATCCCAGCTATTGTGAGGCTGAAAACAAGAGGAACCACTAGGCATCCAATCTTTGCAGTGAGACCCTGTACACCCTGTACTAACTACATTTTAAAACATAAAAAAAATTAAAGATCTTATTTAATGACTGCTATTAATTATGACTTAGTTATGAGTTAAAAGAATGAAAGGAATTCCTAACTCACTCAACTCCGAGGGCTATGAGGTATTACTGATTCTACTGCACCTTAAGAAAGCCAAGGGCCAGAGGACAACTTTGCTGGGTCTGTATATGAGTGTGGGGCTCGGTTACGATGCACCGTGATGTACTATTATAATGCATGTCATTTAATTGCAGATTCTTAGGGCCAGCCAGATAACTCAGTGGACTAAAGCACCTGCTTAGGCAGAGCAGGGCCTGCTGTGCTGATTCTGCACTGGGATGACTACGACTGGGTGTGGTGGCGTGCGCCTATAATCTCAGCATTTGGGAGGCTGAAAACAGAAGAATCACTAAAAGTCCAGTCTACATAGTGAGACCCTGTAGATCCTGTCCTAAAGTAAATAAATAAATGAATAAATAAATATATAAATAAATAAATGGAGACTCTGCTGTCATTTGGTGCTTCTTGTATAATTAGCAGACCAGATACCTTGAGACAATCTGCAATTCTGTCATGATGAGCACATTTCAGCAGAGACATCAGGGAACGAAATTAACTAAGAGTGAGCATCCAGAATTCTGGAGCAAAGATAAGTGAGCAGAATCCTGCTGAAAAGTTCATGCAAAGGAACAAACGTAGATCTCTAAGACTCACCTTGAAAGAATTACCAGGAGCTGCTTTTACCAATAAACAGTTACCATTCAAGAGAAGAGACCACATGTATAGGAATACAAAGTCATCCTTTACTTTTTTCTAAAGAAGTATGAAAACTAATTGTTTTGGACAAATTCTATAAAAATTCTGTAATCGGGTCCTAAAATAGACGTTGCAAGCATTTTAAGGTACCACATTAAGAATGAGAGAACCTTAAAATTGAGTTGTAGAAAAAATATTAGTACACAGCAAATATAATTTCTTCAGATAATAGACTTGTAGGAGAATCTGGAAAAATATAACAGTATTGAAATGGAGGTGTTTTCTTAGCTATAATTGTGTCCATTGATTGGACATGATGCCTGATAAAGCTTTAGAGGAAATATTTTAATTTCCTATTTTTAAAAGTAAACTCATGGATTGAAGAATTTTACAACCAGAAGAGTATAAGCATTTATAATTTCTTATTTATACTTCAAGTACTTTTAATTTTTGAAGCTTCTCTAAGATAATAAATTAAGGGCCGGGGAGATGGCTCAGTAGAATAAGCACTTCCCTGGCAAGTGCAAGGGTCTGAGTTCAATCCCCAATTCCACCAAAAAAAAAAAAAAAAAAAAACCCAGATAATAAATAAATAAGCTAATTTAATTATTTATATATTTTTTGCTGGTGCTGATGCTCAAATCCAGGGCCTTATGCTTGCTAGGCAAGTGCTATATCACACTGAGTCATATTTCTCACCCTTTAATCCTCTTAATCATAGATTTATATATCATTATTTTTCAACTATAGTTTTATTTCTTAATGAATCGAGCTTCTCTTTTAGGGTGTAAATTATTCCCCAGAGCTAGTACCAGAGCTAAAAAGAATAGAAATCAAGATGTGTTTATATGGAAAATAATCATAGGTAAACTTTTGCTCCCTATTATCTACTTGCTACTATTCTGTATTCTATTGGTGGTATGCATTAAACCACTTAGGCATTCTTGGCACTGTTTTTAGTGTAACAGAAGAGCAGAGAATATTGATTTATGTATTACCAGAGTTTATTGATCTGTGTAGCTTGGTTTGGCCAAAGTACAGATGGAAACACAGAAATACAATACTTCTCTGGATGTGGAAGTGAGCATTTTTGTTCTTCTATCTTGTTTGGGACAAATGTCCACACAGCGATTCACAACATTTCAAAGGGCAATATCAACAAAGCAAATTGTCCGAATAGGTCAGTGACTTGTTCAGGGCTGAGTAATGAATTTGGTAAGTTGAGATTTGAACTAAACTTCTTAATTCTGTAGTTTAAAGTCTACAGAAGACCTAAAGTAATTCTTCTGTGGATATAAATGTTGCTGATTGGCTATGGTTCTGTGACTCAGAACTTTAAAGGAGGGTGTTGTGCTTGGTTCTGTGCTCTTCTTGTCTGATATATTTAAGGAAGTTCAATTGCAATCATCAAGAATAGAACTTTAATGCACATCTAAGTATTTTAAAATTTACTTTTTCACTAAAGTAATTTGTATATATTTATTTTTTTAAATAAAAACTATATAAGCCATAAGGTTTTAAAGTAAATTAATTTTTTTATTATTTCATTTCCATGGAATTTGACAATATTCAAAGTCAGTTGATTAAAAAAAATGGTGAAATACTTCAGAATGTTTGTGAAAGGCAACATTAATGAAGCTTTCCTTTCTAAATGTGAGATTAGAGCTGGGGAGATAGCTCAGTGGTCTAAGTGCCTGCCTGGCAAAGGTAAGGACCTGGGTTAGATCCCTGGCACCACACGCTGTGCAGGCACCACACCAAGCCACCCACTGAAACCAGATGTGGTTGCACAGGTCTGCCATCCCGGCACTGGGGAGGCTGAGACAGGACGATACCTGAGTTCAAGCTATGTAGTAAGAACCTATGCCAAAAACATGCAAGATTACTATGTAAATACAAATCATTTATGGTGGTCAGTTAGCCAGCATGTCCTTTCTTCTTTCTTTCTTTCTTTCTTTCTTTCTTTCTTTCTTTCTTTCTTTCTTTCTTTCTTTCTTTCTTTCTTTCTTTCTTTCATTTTTATATTTCTGGTGTTTCTTTTTCTTTCTGTTTGGAACCAGGGATTGAACTCAGACCCTTGCACTTGTCAGGGAAGCACTTATTCCACTGAGCCATCTTCCCAGCCCCTTCTGTTTTACTTTCTTCCTTTCTGTATTTCATTTAAAAATTATTACTGATGCTGTAATCCTGTGATTTCTTTTTAGTTTTACCTTAATGACATGAGTTTAGGAAGATCTATATGGGAAGAATATATTTCAATTGTTCAATTATATATATATATATATATATATATATATATATATATATATATATATATATATTTAATTTTGCATAACTGTTCCATGTTATGCCTAAGATGTTTGGCATTCATACAGATAGTGAAGTTACACCCAACTGCATGTGTTGTAGGGCAATAGTAAGCTATTCTTCTGGAGGGTTAACAACCTAAGTTTGCAGAGCAAAGGTTAGAGAAATAGAAGGGCTGCAAGGACAGCCAACATTTTGGCCCTAGCCTTTCAAGGTTAGTGAAGTCTCATGACATAGGAGAACCTGTACTGTAACATCATGTAACTCAGTTGTGTCTCAAATTTTCTGATCAAGGAGATTATGGAGCCACAGAGGAAAGTGATCCATGGTGTAGAGTTTGCCTAAGGAGAGTCACATGGAGAGAAAACATTCTCTCAGGCTTTCACAGAGAGCAAATTGGTCAAGCAATGGCCATGACTCATCCACATGGATGACACTGACAAAAGATCTGCAAACTGGTACAGGGTTACAGGTTAAATACTGAGGAGACTTGACTGATCTTATGAGATACAAAAGCTACATTTCTTGTTATATAGGTCTTGCTTTATCTTGGACTTAACTATCCAGCAGAAAAGTATAAAAATGAGGTATATAAAGTAAAGCCATATTAATATACTGAAAGATATAAGCTGTGAAAGAGTCAAGTCAACAACTTCTGCGTATAACTCACTATTATTGTGGACTACTGGGCTGTGTTGGATTGTTTTGCTGAATTCACACACCTATAGTACTTATATGTTAATGGAATACCCATATCTGACAGGACTAAACAAAAAAGGTGATGCAAAGGAAGGTCCATTCTGTATCTGTATATACAGTATAGTTAGGATAGATTTGCATCTACTTTCATTTAAATCAATGAGAAGAAAATTTGTACTACTAGTGTTTGGTCAAGATATCCTGTCTGTATCTTGTAATATGAATAACCATTAAGAAGATAAAAATGTACAAGGTATTAACTATTGAAACTGTCCTATTAATCAGCTTTAAAACTCTTATTGCTATATGTTTCTCAATAAAATAACATTGAGGAAATAAACATATTTGACAAAGAGGAAGTCATACTATTTCAAGGGAATGAACACCAGAGTACTATATAAAGTGTTTTTATAATTAGTACTAATATTTATCAACACATATCTTACTTGCTCAAATTGACTCCCCATGAAAATTATTTCACTAATGTGACAACATATGTAAAATCTAATAGACTGTTTTTCTTAACATTATAGAAATCAATTCATATAGTTCACTATATTAGAATCTCTACAGGTATGAACTTACATCACCATCCATCACTTCATGAACTCCAAAGAAACTTATAAAACCTACTGGTCACAACAAAGCTTCTAACAAGATCATAAACATTTTTAAATGTACCTATTTGTAAAAGTTGCATGCCCAATTCCCCTGCCCTGTGGAAGATAATGTTTTTCTACTAAAACTTATCTTAAGTATATTACATATATTTTAAGTTGTTAAAGTTAAAATTAAATATGTAATCTAACTCTGATTTTAACAACCATTCAAAATGTGGATACTTAAATCATGAATAATTACCGGTTGATTTAGACGATAAATCCTTATAAAAAGGGCATTTGTTTCATTGGCAGCGAATCTAGAAAGGCAGCTAGCAGAAATGTCACTTGACTCTTTTGATAATGGTCTCAGTCAGAATGAAGCAAGAGAGCAATTGTCATCACCCAAGGGAGTCAGTGCCTCATTCTGATACCCAGACAGCCACACACTGAAGGGGGAACCCATTAAAAAAGAAGCATACACAAAAGGAGTTCTGAAAACTGTAAGACTTCATTAATTTGTATCTATTTTATACACAAATGAAATTCTCTTTATTTTTATTTGCTCCAGCTATATTTAACAAATTCTCTGATTAACAAAAATGTAAACTGTAAAGTTCAGTAAAAGATACAAAGAGCTGTTTTTAAAGATACTTGCTCTGCAAATTGGTCGAACAATGGCTGTGACTTATTCAGATGGCTGGCACTGACAAAAGATCCACAAGGTGCTGTACATGGTTCCAGACTAAATACTGAAGAGATCTGACAGACCTTGTCAGATAGTGAAATTTATATTTTTAGTTATATAGGTCTTGCTTTCAGTTGGTCTTAACCATCCAGCAGAAAAGTGTAACGTAGGTATTAAAAGTAAAGCTATATTAATATACTGAGCTGTAAAAGACTTAAGTCAGCAACTTCTGACAATTGGCAGTTGTGCTGCTAACTCACTACTACTGTGGATTACTGGACTGTATTGGGTTAGTTCGTTGAATTCAAGTACTTGAATCTTTGGACTGGCCTCACCTATAAAAAGGTTCTTTAAAGATGTCTCCAAATATAGCTTCTCTAATTGCAGTAGAACACCCATCTCTCAAAAAACAAAACTGAAAAGGGGGATATAAAGGACCATTTTGTTATAAAAAAATCTATATATGTGTACACAAGATAGGATAAATATACAGCTGTTTTCTCTTAGTTATTCATTGAGAATAAAGGTTTGTACTAATATTGTTTAGACAAGATATCATGTCTGCATCTTGTCCTCTGTATAACTACTACAAAGACAAGAATATGCAATGTATCAATTATTGCAACTCTCCTACTAACCTGTTTTGAACCTGTTTCATTGCTATTTTATTTTTTTCTCATTGAAATGAATAAAAAAATACTTGCTCTGGTAACTGAAAATTTTTCTTTGCAGTTGTTAAATCATTTAAACAGTATATTCAGAATCGACTGTGCTGAACTAGCACGTATGGGATTTTCCTTACATAACTGACCATGACATATTCTGATCACAATATTGAGCTCTAACTTTGGAAAATGTTCCTCTGGTGAATCCACCTTACTAGTTTCATGGTGCAAGTGCTTTGAAATCTGATGCTTTTTAAAAACCTTTTTTCATCGTCTGATATCCATGCTGAATTTTCTCCAGTGATTGTGGCTCTGTTTGTTTCTTTTCATGTTTCTAGCAGATATTGTATTACATAGATTTTCCTAGTTTAAATGCACTCATTTGCATGAGTACTTATTTGCCATTGTATCCATTTGCAGACCTGTGTAACTGACATCACAATCAAGCTGTTCCCATGGGCACAAATCTCCTTTTGTTGCTCCTATAAGCAACCACCTCTCCCTCCAGCAGAACCCTTGTTCGCTACTCATCTATCTATTCTTTATTTGCATAACTTCATATATATACATGGAAAAACAAATAATATAAACTTTTGAGATTGGCATTTATACACAGTAAACTTTCCTTGAGTTTTACCTGAGTTGTCATATGTTTCAAGAGTTCATTTCTTATTGTTGTGCCAGTTATCTTCTAGTGGAGCATAACCTTTCCCTCAGCTTGCTAAAGTGAACAGACCACTTACTGGTATTTCAGGCTTTTCCTAAAAAACATTCTGCTTTTCTCAGAGCTGTACACTGAGAGGTCCAGCTCCTCCACTCACAAAATGCCTAATTTCCTTTCCTTACTGAATTCCTTCAGACTACAAGCTCTGCCTTCTTCAAATCACAGCAGTTTCCTTAGGTTGTGACAGCTCCATGGTCTACATTTGTAGGAGAAATCTGTAACTTTATATATTTGAAGAGACTCTATGACCTGATTCCTCTAACCGTGAGTTCTTTATATGTAAAATAATTTAAAAATTCCCTTCCGCACAAAGCCTGGTGTGCAACTCAATTTCCTTGCTAAGTCAAGCAAAAATCCAATTTGACAGTTAAAGCTGAAAAATGAACTCATTGATACAGGACCCCAGATCTACTCTTTCCCTAGGGATTAAAATACTTTATTTTAAAGGACAATGACTGTTACTAGAACTTAAAAATGTATATTCAAAACACTAGAAATTGTCTCCATTAAAATTGGTCAGACTTAATTTTTTTAGAATTAATGAAATCACCTGCACACTGGTATATCCCTCTTAATCCTCTTTCAGCTGCCACCTTTTTAATACAGTTTTTTTTTTTTTTTTTTTTTTTTTTTTTTTTTTTTATGGAAAACACCATTTGAAAATTGTTAAAGGGCTCTTCTGGGGAAACTACAGTGAGTCATCTCCACAATGTTATGAGTGATTGATGGTCTCTCCATTTTGTGTTGTTATAATACACTGGGACTAGGGAATATACAGAAGGAAAGAATGTATTTTTGGCCCATTGTGCTGGTGGGTGGGAAATTCAAGCATGTGGCACAAAGCATCTGCTCCACATCTGTTGAGGGCTACGGGCGCCATGCCAGGGCCGAGCACAGAAAGGCAAAAGCACATGTGTGCAGAGAGGGAAGGGAAGGGAGCAGACTCCTTTTGTTAGAAACCTACTCTCTTGGGGGTAGAATCCGTTTAAAAGGGCGCAGACTGAGCCTCATGACCTAATCAGGTCTTAAAGGTCATACCTCTCAACAGTGCTGCTCTGGTGAGTAAGTTTCCAACACATGACCTTTGGGGCATGATCACAACCTGGTTGATGGCTAGTGGGTATCTTTGTATTTTGCCAGCACATTCAGAAGAGACAAAATCTGGTCCTTGATACATGTTTTTCTAGGACAAAAGATGATCCATGTTTTGAAGCATCTATTTATAATGAAGATATAAAACTTAGCATGTTGCTAATCTGTGATATCAAACTCAAGCCCACTGCGCATTAGTTGTGGGTAGATGATTAGATCTGTCCTTCCTTTTGGAAGCTTAGCTATGGCCTCCCTGCCAAAGATTGAGGCAAAGTTCTGATGTGTCCTCTCTGATTATACAGGGCTCTGTGTATTCCCTAAGCCTCACCAATGGCCTTGAATAAAAACCAGCGGAAGTTATTTGGGTCGGTAACATCACCTGCAGGGATAAGAATTTGTCAGAGTCAAAGAAATCACATTGTCTTCACTTTATTCAGAAGGATTTTTTTTTCAGGCTGGCTTAGGGTCTGGGGATCTAACCAAAGTATCCTCACCTGACTGCATTTGCATAAGCAGGTGCTTAAACAACTAAGCTAACCAGCAGGCCCCCCAAAGTTGAAGAGGATTTTTTTCTCTTCACTTTATTCAGTTTTAAGTAGTAGGCTTCATTTTATTCCTGAAATTCTCTACATTTATTTTAACCTAGGAAAGTTTGAAAATCTGTAACAATGAGTTGTTTGCCTAATTACTCATAGAATTGTTACTAAATCACATTTTTGGGTGGGAATAGAAAGATTTTATAAGTATTAGTATGTGTGAAAATCTTGAAGAATTTCTTCATATCACTATTTAAGCAGTTGAGTAGCATTTAGGTTTTGTGTAATAAGTTGTTGTGATGACAACAGGTTTTAATTATTTGTTATTACTTATGTCACTAACAAGACTCCAACAACATATCTGAAGTTATAGCAAAGATTGAAACTTCTACAGGACTTTTAATCTAAAAGAAACTTGGGGTGCTGAGCACTATATTTATTTTCCTCCTTGCCTTTTCGTCCTGCCACTTCCCTTAGAAGATCTAATGAGTTCTTTCTGTGCTTTGGGGATTACCTCGAGTGTTGCCTAGGCAAGAGAAGAAGGCTCTCAAGTAAGTGTCAGTTTGAAGCACCTCCACTTCAAGCCCAACTTTTATTCTGGGTTTAAATCCAGGTAACTTCTTTATTCCATTCCCAGGCTGGAGTTTGATCCTACCCCAGGCTTGAAATTTGCCCCAGTGTTTTTTGCTTGTTTGTTTGTTTGTTTTTGCCCCTGTTCTTTTATGGCTGAGCCGAAGTCTCTGCTTCAGACCCTTGACAAGCTCTTGTAGTTGTGCTAATAAATCTTTCTTCCTCAGGTGGTAGTCGTCTCCACATCTAAATCAACCTAACTTTTTGTGCCAAAACCCAGAAATCCCATGTGAGGCCATCGATTCAAAAAGCTGCCACTTGCCATTGCTGTCTTGTCCCACACCAGCCATCCTCTAGATTCAGGTAGTCGTCTCCATGGTGCCATTTGCTTTCATCCATTCTTCTAAAAGTCCTAGCACTAGGTCCTAGTTCTCCTGGCCTGGGGGAATCTTCCCCATGACTTGGCTCCTCATACTCATGGCCACCGTACTGTGAGAATCCTGGGAGATATGGAGGACACCTGTCTTTGTTATTTTCTATTCTCTTTGCATAGAGACTCCATCCACCGTACTACAGGAAACGTCAGTTTGGCCCTCCCACAGCCCAAATACTTGTCTTTATTTTGCTTTTTTAGAAAAACCTAAAGACCCTTTATATGAGGTAGAGATACATTAAACAAGCCCTTTCCTTCTGTAACACAGTTTAATAGATAATAATAACCTAAACACAGGACTTTTGACTTCCAAATATTTCCAAGGTGAAACAGATTTATCAAGCACAATGAAAGTGCCGCACAGTTCCTTGTGTGAAGGCTTTCTTTTATTTTCTCAGCCAACTTTTTATGAGTCCTGTACTTCTTTCCAAATTCTCCTTCACAGTCATTCTAGACTTGCTCCTGGTTTTAACAATAACCCTACATTTGATCCTGTGAGCATGTAGCACCACTGCTTGCATATCAACCACTAGTACAGACTCCAGTCTCTCCCCCATCAAATAACTAACTCCCTTTCAATTTCTCTTCTTCATATTTTAATGACCCTTCTACCTCCTAACTCCTACTGACATTGTAAGACATCTGTCTTGTGACTCAATAAAGTGGTACCCTAGAGAGATATAATTGAGTTACGTGTCTCATCTGTGTGTCTGTCTATTAATCTGTGTTTATAATGATCAACGTTGGACATGGAGAAAATTCCTTCTAATTCTAACAAAGCAGCTTCCTGAGCCAGTTTATTTCAGTTTTTGCCTTGATGGGTGTCTTCTCTAGTTTTTCCCCAAGATTAGGGGAAATGCAACTTAAAAGCCCAAGATCTATGTATAATGAAACTGGCCATGGGTAGTCCTCACTGTGGTGGTAGCAGAGATAACTTCAAACTCCAACCCCATACCACGCGAATACAGGAAACAACTGAAATAAAACAAAATAGCAATACCAAGGAAAAACACTGCCCCCTAAAAATACAAGATATTTTTAAAAAAAACTGTGGTCCATTAGACTGAGTTTAAGATGAAATCTAAACTCAAATATGTATAGAAACTAAGTCAAATTATAAGGTCAAATATCAGGCAAATAGTGGTTATAAATATTCTGCATTGGGTCCTGGCTATAATAAGGTAAGACTGAGTACTGTCTGAGGGTACAAAGAGAGAAAACAGCCTTTCTGACTGCCCATGAAAAGATAAGGAAGGTCCATCAGGAAAACACATTAACTGATTGGTAAATTACTTTAAATTCTAAAGAATTTAAAATTAGTATCTTTGTCTGATCAAGACACGAAAAATATTTCTTAGAAACTTCCTTGGGATAATTTTGAAGCTACAAGTGTGTTAACTTGTTTTTTGTTGGTTTCTTCAAATACAAAGATAATTCATCACATGAAGTCTTAAAGGCTGTCATCCCTAGCTGAAATGTAACATCTTTTCATTTCTTTCTACTTTCTGCTAAGATTAAGATAATTTACTTTTCAAAGTTACTTAAAAGTATGTTATTCATCCAGCTCCAATAAAAATCTAACATCTGAAAGCCAACTCTAAAATAAATGTATAGCAGGAACATTAAAAGTGCCAAATGGCCTTTCCAGCCAGAGCCCAGGCCCAAATGTTGGAGAGGCTGTGAGGAAAAAAGGCACCCTTCTCCATTGCTGGTGGGAATGTAGACTGGTGCAACTATTATGGATATCGGTGTGGAGACTCCTAAGAACACTAGGCCTGGAAATCCCATTCAAGCCGGCTATTCCCTTTCTGGGAATTTTCCCAAAAGAACTGAAAATATCATATCATATAGTGATACATTTGTGGCTATATTTATAAGAACACAATTTGTGATAGCCAAGTCTTGGAAACAACGAAATGTCCATCACCTGAGGGACGAATGAAAAAGATGTGCTTTCATACAATGGAGTATTATTCAGCTATTAAAAAAAAAAAACTTGAAGCCTTCATATATAAGTAGATGCCACTTGAAGATATACTCATAAGTGAAATAAACCATACCCTCATGTGTAAATATTGTACTGTCTCACTAGTGCAAGAATTTAAAAGAAGAAAACAACTTATGAAACATCGTAGGGGCAAAACCATTCATTTATATAAACAAAATGGTTAAGGCAATGGTCCTTATAACTTCCATCATGTTTGTGAAAATAGCAACTCATTGGTAGAATTCTCACTCTGACTAATTCTATATGCTGATATCTGTGATCTAAGCAATTGTGTATAGCAATGTGTAATACTATAACCATGATTAAAATGCCTGCCATTTTGGTCTTCTAGATGCATACTTCTAATGTCATATCAATTATTGCTATACTCTCTTTAAAGTAAGTGTATGCAAAAAAGATAACAAAAGTAAAAGAGGGTCAAGGAAAAGAAAATGCAGCAGGATTGTACTGCTACAATGTTAAATACTGTTTACCTGTAAATATCTTTGTAAAAATGTATAATTGCTTATTCCACATTCTATAGGGATTTAAATTTTAGAACATCTGCGGTTGTTGAAAAACAGCAGTTTCATTTTATGTCTAAGCTTAGTGATGTTAAGCTTATATGCCTCTGTTATGGGATAATAATATCAGTGAGCTTCTCTTCTGGATGGTTAACAACTAAAGTTTGCAGACACAAAATTAGACAAATAGAGGGACTACAAGGATATCCAATATTTTGGCCCTAAGCACTTCAAGGTTAGTGAGGACTCAGGACATAAGTGAACCTCTGCTGTGACGTCCTATAACTTAGTGGTGTCCCAAGTTTTCTGTTACGGGGTCACAGAGGAAAGTGATCAACAATGTATAGTGTGCCTAAGGAGAGTCACCTAGAGAGAAAACAATCTTTCAGGCTTTCACAGAGAGCAAATTGGTCAAGCAATGGCCATGACTCATCCACATGGCTGACACTGACAAAAGATCCACAAGGTGCTGTACATGGTTCCAGGGTATATCCTGAGGGAGTTTGGCTCACCTTATCAGATAGCATAAGTTATATTTTTAGTTATATAGGTCTTGC
This sequence comes from Ctenomys sociabilis, assembly GCA_004027165.1. Lineage (NCBI taxonomy): Eukaryota > Metazoa > Chordata > Mammalia > Rodentia > Ctenomyidae > Ctenomys > Ctenomys sociabilis. The sequence goes on from PVKA01005077.1 coordinate 80,464, forward strand.
TTTAACTTGGTTGTATCCATGCAGCCGAAAACTAAGCATGAGGTATAAAAAGTAAAGCTATATTAATATACTGAGCTGTAAAAAGCTCAATTCAACAACTTCAGACAATTGCCAGTTGTGCTGGTAACTACTATTATTATGAACTATTGGAGTATATTGGTTTATTTTGCTGAATTCAAATAGCTACAATATTGGGACTAGCATCAAGTATGAAAAGACCTTTTAAAGACTTCTCCAAATACAACATATCTAAAAGCATTGGAACATCCATCTGTGACAAAACAATAAAGGGGATATAAATAAACGACCATTTTGTAGTGAAAAATATATATGTATACTTAAGATAGCATAGTTATACAGCTACTTTCTCTTAGTTCAATGAGAAGAAAGTTTTGTACTAATATTGTTTAGACAAGATTTCATGTCTACATCTTGTCCTCTGAATTATTGAAGACAATAATATATAATTACTAATTATTGTTTTTGAAACTGTTTCATTGCTATTTTATCTTTTCTTCTCATTAAAATGAACAAAAATTAAATAAAAGAATTCTCAAATGACTACTAGGCTTGTTATAAAAGAAAATCAATAAAAAAGCACCAAAAGAGTTCAAAAGTAGAAGATCTATGTGAGTCAAAAGGTTTGCAGAGGGTGAGACTTATAAAAGGAAACATGTTTGGCTATTCTGTTTATACCTTTGTTGGTTTTCTTAGGCCTAATACCTGTTCATTTTCAGCCCCATTGTTATTCAGGCATGACTAAGTGGGGCTATGACAATGCACTCTAAATCATCAATCACTTTCCCTCTGACATGGAATCGTAGGAGGCCAGCATCTTGTTAATGAAAGAAAATAAGTAAGGATTAATCAACAATGCCTTTAGGACAAGATGGAACATAAAAATCATGAAAGTTATCAAAATTAAAATAGTCATATGTGTCAGCCCCAGACAAGATAAATAGAGCCCAAAGGTTATATGGAAGAGTTCATATGTATAAGTGCCTGATTACAATTACCAAAAAAGATATTTGGATCTAGCTTTCAAGCTCTTTTGGACAGAAATGGCCATTAATGATTAATCTGTTTGTTTGTTTTTGGTACTGGGAACCAAACTCAGGACATTGTACTTGTGACGCAGTCATAAGTCGCTTGTGCTGCTAAGCTATATCCCAAGACCCCAGTGAGAACTCTTTTTTTTTTTTTTTTTTTTTCTTTTTTTTTTTCTTTTTGTGCTACTGGGGATTGAACTCAGGACTCTGCGCTTACCAGACAAGTGCTTATTCTACTGAGCTATCTCCCTGGGCCCTATTGAATATTCTTAAATAATTTTCTTTGGTTCATTATACAACTGTCTTCTCTAGTTTATTACCTCCAGAATCCTGCAATCCCCAGTGTTAGGTATCAGACCTAATGCCTAAGCCTACTGCAGAAAGCTATTTGGATCTCATCACCTGGTTTAGATCTCAAATCTAAAGTCAAAGTTACCCTTCCTGTGACGATCAAACTCAAAAAAAACCTCTTTCTATGTACTCATGCACCTCAAAGCAGTTATAGATGTACCATTTTAAGTCTTTTGATTATTTTGATTCATCAGGAAAAATATGGTGCCTAAATGATTGAAATTCTTATCACCTAAATCCTTGATTCCAAACTTTTACAGACACTGAGAGATTCTTATACAATTATTCTTATACACCAACAGCCACAGGACTTTGAGATCTTCCTCTCTTAACTCCATTACTCCAAACTAAATCTCATTTATAAAATAAAACCATACGCTGCTTTTCAACATAGGTACAAGATGATCAAGGCAAACAATGATCCCGAGAAACATCAGCAGGTTTTTGAAAGTAGTAGTTAACTGACTATCTATATATATTGATATTTGTGAACCAAGCAACTGCACTTAAGATAGCAATGTACAATAGTGGGTTCCCCTCCTCTTGCCCTTTGTGTTAGTCATTTTTGGCAAATTACTGGAAGATGGCAGTTCCAGCCGAAAGACAAAGCAGAAGGGTCTTTTAGGAGGGACATTTTTTTTTTAGTCCTTTTTTTTTTGGCAGAACCAGGGATTGAACTCAAGCCCTTGCACTTGCCAGGGAAGCGCTTATTCCACTGAGCCATCTCCCCAGCCCCAACAATGTATAATAGAAGGGTCATTCTTGGAATGCCTGTCATTCTGGTCAACATAGGTAGGAATCCCAACTCCTTATTCCACAGCCATCCAACAAAAAGATCATCCACAAGATCCAACTGACAAACCGTGAGCCAACCTATGACCAGTCCCTCACTAGTTTTTGATCTTATTCTGTTGCCCCTGACAGACCAACAACAAGAAATTTTACAGGTTTCTCTGATCAACCCTCAGACTGAATAAAAGTCCCTCTATACCACTTGTTTCCAATTCATCCACTCTCAAAGATTCCATAAGCTATCTAATTCTCACAACATCCTCTCCTTTTTCTTCACAACACTAGACCCTATAAGATATATACTTCTAGCCCACCACTTAGACTATGCCCTCAATCTCTCCATCAATCTTTAAACAGGACAAGCTGGCCCAAGATTCCCAGCTTTGCCTCTATCATTTTCAGCATACATGGAAATGCCCACCCCCAAGTCATCCTACATGAACATGTAGACCTGAGTTACTCTCCTAAAAGAGGCACAGCATTTAAAGATCAGACAACATATTTCTAAATTTTGCATAACACCCTTGGGAGGCATACCCACCAAATTCTTTCAGATATATTTCACAAAGTTTTCTAAATTCCCTGCAACTACCCATCAAATTACTGGGTTCATACTTTCTATAGTTTCCTCTTTTATCAAGACCCTTCATTAAGTTTACTGAGAGGCATCACTAAACAGTTCCCTCATGGAAAAATCTTCTCAATGTACGCAAACCACCACTATTAAGAGCCTTCAAAACTATCAGTCCAAAGAGGGTTGGCCAAGGCCGAACAGCTCAGTGGATTAAAGCACCTGTTTAAGCAGATGCAGGGGCCTGCTGTTCTGGACCTGCTGTGCCAGCCCAGACCCCAGGTACCTCTGATATGGCAATTGAGACTGGGCATGGTGAGGCACCCCTTTACTGTAATCCCAACACTTGGGGGCTGAAAACAGGAGGCTCACTACAAGTCTGATCTATGCAGTGAGACCCTGTATGTCCTGTACATGTCCTAAATACAGAAAACAAAAACAAACAAGCAAACAAAAAACTATCAGTCTGATCAAGTCACCTATAACATTTCACCTGTAACAAAAATACCACTTGATCCTTCTCTTTTTCTGGATCATCCATAATCTCAGTCTCTTCCTCATGCCTACTTACTCATAAGCCTTCTAACTTTTCTCCATGGGATCTCACTAGTATATCAGCATCCAATAACTCTTGCAATTCAATGTACAACAAAAGGCTTTGACTGATTCCATCTTGACCAATGCCTAAGCCTACCACAGAAATTTGGAAGGTAAATCATCAAGAAGATTATACCATGATAAAATATGATTCACCTCTGTCATAAAAAGATGGTTTACTGTGTGCAAATATATAAACCTACAACCTATCAACAGAGCCAAGAACAAAAGCTGTATGATGGCCTCAACAAATGCAAGACAAGTATTTCACAAAATTCAATACTCATTAATGAAAAAAACCTATAGAAAATTGGAATAGACAGTCTGATAAAGGTCATTTATGACTAACCTCTGGTAAACATAGTCAATGGAAAAAAAATATTTCACTTTAAAATAAGGAATAAGACAAGGATGTCCACTATCATTAATTTTATTCAATATAGTTCTGGAAATATTAGCAAGGATTATTATACATAAAAAGAGAAAGAATAAAGATAGAAAAAGAAATTATCAGTATTTGTGGTAGACATGATACTCTACAAAAAAGACCTCAAAAATTATGCAAAAGATTTCTAGAGTTAATAATCAAATTTAGGGCTTGCAGGTTAGCTCAGTTGTATAAGCGCCTGCTGGGGCAAACCGAGTCAGGCTCAGGGGACCACTGTTTGATCCCCAGCTCCCCATGCCTTACTAGATCCGCCCTTAAGGCTACCTGAGTCAACCAAAACAAAATCCTTCAAATTCAATTGAATACCTTGATACAAAGTTAATGCTTAAAAGTTAATAACATTCCTTTACACAAATAACAAACTTACTAAGAGAAATTAGTGAATCAACTTTTTTTTTTTTTTTTCAGAACCTGGGATTGAACTCAGGCCCTTGCACTTGCCTGGTAAGCATTTATTCTACTAAGCTATCTCCCCGGGCCCAGCATCTTTCATGACAACATCCAAAAATAAAATATTTAGGAATCAATCCAATAAAGGAAATAAAATGCCTTCTATTCTGGAAATATAGTACTCAAGAAGTTATCAGCAAGTGAAAAGATGCCCCTTGTTCTTGGGTAGGAGGAATCGGTATAGTGAAAATAGCCATACTTACAAATAGTTAAATAGATTTAATGCAAGCACCCCAAAAAAGAAAAAACAAACAGCATATCTCACAGAATTAGAGAAAACAATCTGAAAATTCATTTGGAGTCAAAGAGACCTAGAATGGCAAAAAGAAAAAAATTCTTGGCAATAAAAGCAAGGGAGGGAACATCACAATCCTGACTGTAAATTATCTTATAGAGCTACTATAATAAAAGCTGCATTGCACCAGAAAAAACAGACTCAAAGGTGAATGGAACAAATTACAAGATGCAGAAACAGCTCAAAACATACTTAACTTCCTTATAGTTGACAAAGGGGCCAAACATGTTCAAAAGATAGACTTTTTGATATATGGCACTGGAAAAACTAGTTTTTTACATATCGAAGATTAAAACTAGAGCCATCTCTTTCATCATGAACCTAACTAAAATCAAAATCGAACAAATATATAAATATCAAAGTTCAATCCCTGGTTCCACACACACAAAAAAAATTAAAACAGAAACACTAAATCTGATGGAAGGTAAAATAGGAAAAACGTTTGAAGGTATTGGTGTAGACAGAGTTTATGAACAAGTAATAGACTGCATCTGAAATATTACAAAAATTCAACAGCTTGGATCTCATCTTATTAAAACACATTTAAAAAGCAAGAGAAACCACTAACAGTGAACAGAGAACCCTTAGTATGGGAAAAAATTGCCAGCTTTTCCTGAGAGAAAAGAATACTATCTAGAATGTAAACTTAACTCAAAAAAGCCACACTCCTCAAATTTAAAGATCCAGTACTAAAATGGGTATCTGAAATGAAAATACACTACTCTTGCTTAAGCAGAAACAGCAAATAAATATAGGAAAAGTGTTTAATTTCACTGGTCATTTCTAGAGATGCAAATTGAGACAACATTGAGATTCTATCTCCAGAAAGAGTCGCTATCATCAAGATATCAACCAATAACAATCATGACAGGTCTGGGGGCCAGGTATCTACTCCACTGTTGGTGGGAGTGTAGACTGATACAGCCTTTGCAGAAAGTAGTATGAAAATTCCTCAAAAAGCTAGGATTAGAGGTTCCACTTGACCCAGATATTCCCCTTTTTGGTATCTTCCTGAAAGAATTAAAAAATAAAGAGTATCATACAAGGTGAAGGGGAACTTGGGGGAGTTGGGAGGGAGAAGTAAGGAAAGGAAAAGGTAATATGAGGAAAGAAAGAAAAAATAGAACAAAATTTTGTAAATAAGAAGGGGAAAATGGTTGAAAGGAGAGTAGCGGAATGGGAAAAATTCAAGTTGTATTATGTACAGGTACAAATTCCCTATGATGAATATGATCATTATGAATACCTAACATGCAACAAATTTAATTTTAAAAAATCCTAAGTATAGAACTTGTAAGTCCACTAAAGGACTAAGAGACTTGGGGTAGCCATTTCATTTTGAAGTCCAATAATAACGTGATGACAAGTAATGCTCACTTACTGGCAAGGTTCTTGCTAGTGAGCCCTTCCCATGTCTTAGATTGTATTAACTCAGAAATACCTTCTAAGAAAGACCATTATTGTTATGTATAATTTGCTTATAGAAGAACTGCGATGAGAGAGAGGAAACAAGTTGGAAAGCATCCTGAAATTAATGAATGGATCAATTGAATAATGGGAACACAAAAGTATTCTGTTTTACAATCTCTCAGGTTTGAACCCTGGTGTTTATGGCTTTCTCTTCCGTTCATCAGCTGAATGATCTTAGAAAATCTGACATTGCTGTTTGCGTTTGCCTTCAGAGACGTTGTTCCTTAAAATCTATTCCTTCATGTGCTTCCCAAGCCCTTCTGCATTGTCTCTGTCCTCTCCTTCACTCTTCTAAGGCATCGTTCACATTTTGTACTTCCAGTCACTTTGGTCATTTTATTATTCAAAACTCTAGCCCCCACTTCACAGAATACTTTTTGTCCTACAGTCCTTTTTATGCATCCTCTGGCTACATCTTATTAACTTGCACAGTAAAGCTACACTTGATTTATTCCAAGTCCTATTTTAAAATCTAAAAATTCATTTTAAGGACTCTACCATCCTTTTATTGTATATGAATGTATATGCACAGCAAATGTGTAATAATTGTGTTTTTCCATGTGCTGAAAAGACATTTCAGTGTCTTTGTTTTTAATGCATAGTATAGTATCAACAAGCTATAGCAAGATCTCATAGAAAAGTTGATCACACAAGTGCAAATTAGTATTAATCAGTGATAAATATTTGGTGAGCATAAGGACTGTAAGCCAAATAAAGTGGAATCTTTGAACAAGGTGCTATAAATAAAACTGTGCCCATCCCAGGTTAACAATTTGTTAGGTGATTTTATAAACATGCGTATACTCTGATGTAAACACACATATGTAAATATTTTCTTCAGGACGGCGGTGATGCTAGTAAAGATCTGAGATTCTTCATAGAGCTAAGATAACATGAGAGAAAAGATATAAAAATGTAATCAAAATACTTGAGAAAACATTATATGATACTCATGGGAAAGTACAGTAATATATAAATATATGAAAAGTATGTATTTAGCACATGTAAGTAATTTTCTCTGCTACATGAATTTCCATTTAAAAAATAATTTTGGACAGAAACTTTATTTACCTATTATAGTTAGTATTTTAGCTGGTTCATACTGTTATTTTTTGGTCAGTCCTTAGTTCTTTTATTCAAACTATTGCATCTCATTTTGAAATTTGAAATATAAAACTGATTTGTGCTTATTTTATCAAATACTCTTATGAATATAAGTTTCTCTGTATCAAAGTACTATCAAAATTTTGTAAGAAAAACTTGATAATCAATAAAACCAAAAATTGTTTCTTCAACAAGAGCAATGAAATTATCAACTTTTTCTAGACTAATTAAGAAAAAAGAAAGAATCCAAAAACCTAAAATGAAAATTAAAGCAAGGTGAAATATAAACAATTTTACAAAATAAATATGACTATAAAACAGTAGCATGAACTATTGTATGTCAACAATTTTGTTCCCTTAGATGAAATGGATAAATTCTAGAAGCACTGCATGTAAAAAAAAAAAAAAAAGAAAGTGAAGACTATAAAGAAGTAGAAAATATAAGCAGTCCTATTATTGGTAAGATGAACAAATACTCAGAATGAAGTTAATTAAGCAAACAACAGATTGTACACTGAAAACTATAAACTTTTAATGACAGAGATTAAAGAAGACTCTCCCAAATAGATAGACACTCTATGATCATAGATTGGAATACTTACTATTTTTAAATAGCAATGCTGTCCTAAATGATCTGCATATTTAAAGCAATCCATATCAAAATCTACTGACAATGAAAAATATATCCCGAGATCAAAAAAATCTCAAGTTATTGCAAATATTTGAAGTATTCTTTAGAAAAAAAATGATGCAAATCTTCTTGACTTTCAAGCTTGTTACAATGCTACTGTAATGAACACAGTTGTGGAATTGACAAAGATATTCAGCCTGATGGAATATTATGAAGATTCTCAAAGTAAACTTTAGCATTTATGGTCCAATTTTTTATCACAAGGTATGAAGATCATAAAAATGGGAAAATAATAGTTTCTTAAATTATTCTTAACTTTAGGAGCGGTAAAGATAGCTTGGCAGCACAAGGACTGCAGTTTGATTCATGTGGTATGGCCCTGCAACCTTGGTGCACTATACCAGCCCCAAAACTGGACGTGGTGGCATACACCTGTAATCCTAGCTCTGGGAAGACCGAGACAGGATGATCACTGTGAGTCCAAGCTGCATAGAGAGACCCTGTACCAAATAAATACATTTAAAAAAATAAAACTGGAGATTTGCATATAAAAGAATAAAATTGGACCCTAATATGTTATACTGCATACCAATATTAACTCAAAATGGATCAAAGATTGAAACGCAAAATCTAAAATTATAAAATTCTTGAAATGGAACACATGAATGCTCAAAATTAAAATAATATAATAAAGTACACATTCACAGGGATCATGAGATTAGTGTGTTTGAAGTGAGCAGGTATTTGCTTTCTGAAAAGGATTAATGGCAATGTGTTTTTTATAGCAAGTTTTTAAGTTAAAATGAGAATTTTCCATAGTTTTGATCACTCATATTATTCAAACATTTAGGAATTGTCTGCCAAATAAAAACACTGTGTGTTCCACTTCTTCATAAAATCTGTCACTTTGTGACATCTACACTGTCACAAAGTCAAAATGATCATGAAAGACATGTTTTGAACTGATTCATGGCAACTAACACAGTGCAATTAAAGATATGCAAAAAAGAGGACTTCCAGAATTCAGACAGTGGCAAGAATAAAAGGGCAAGTCCAAAGATTTTTAAATCCAAAGATCTGAATATACCAGATAAAACTTCCCCAACAGACTGTCCTTCAAATTTTCTCTAGTTCTTGGTTTAGGGGAAGTAAAAAAGTTGACTAACAAGACACAAGTTGAAAGAATAAGCCAAAGTATATGTTGCTAAGTTGTAACTTAGCTATCATGTGGGATTTATAAGTATTGTATCCAAAATATGATAATCTAAATGTAAACGTGATACAGTGATTTGAACAGACATGTAACGTGAATTGATTGCCACTTCTCTGACTGAGTAAATTTACCATACTTTCAACTAATTAAGGGATTAACTGAATATCTTACTAAAATTGTGTCACTGCTGTTATAGTTGCAACCATTTTAGTTTGAATTCATGCGTCACTATTAAGTGGTTGTGCAAGCAGTTAGAATGGATGCTTTAAGACTGAACTGTGAGGAATTTAGACTCTAACCAGATTGAGGGTTCATGATTGCCTTGAATGGAACCAGGGCTCACTGATAGCCTCACTGCCTGTTCTGGGTCAAGATAGAAAGGTATTAAAGTGACATTAGCTGTCCATCATTAAATGAAACAATGGAGATAACCAGCATATAATAGAAGCAGAGTTTCTAGTCCACATCAGGCTGACTGAGGATTGGGTTGGTGTCAGGTGGCAATAGAGGGGATGGTAGGGGAGGTATACATCTCACTTTAAGATCCAGGATGCAAAGAGGAAACCAGGGGCATGATCCCCTTCATGGGCATGCCCCTCCAGTAACCTAATGGACTTCTACTAGACTCTACTTCCTAAAGGTTCCATCACCTGTCAACAGTAGCACCCTGGGGGAGTGTCTTAGTACAGGAGCCATTGGGGAACATTTATCAAAGCTATAGCCCACAGATATGGGATTTGTAGGGGCCAGCCACATAGCTCAGCAGATTGAAGTGTCTGCTTAGGCAGATGCAAAGGCTGCGGGTTCGATACCTGGTCTGCCATGCTGGCCCCAACCCTGGGGCATACTGAGATGGTGAATGACACTGGTATGGGAGTGAACACCTGTAATCCCAGCCCTTGGGAGGCTGAAAAACTAGTCAGATCTGTGTAATGAGACCCTGTAGATCCTGTATAAAATTTAGAAAAAATAAATTTCTTATACAACAATTTTCCTTACCTAATACTACAAGTAAGTTTGGAGTATAAATACTCTCAGTATAAGTCACTTATTTTTTGAAGTCAAATAGAGGAATTGAGGTAAGGGGACACATAGAATTTGTTGGGATGTAGTAGCATTTAACTTTAAGCTTGCAGAGTGGTTAAAAACACCCTCTCGTGACTAATAGCACTGGACCAAGTCCTAGCTCTTTTTCTTGCCAGGTTACCCTTAATGTCATTTAACTTCTCAGTACTTGGTGTGCAACTCAGCATTTCACTGAGGACTTGCAAAGCTCTGTGGAAGCTTTCATTATAAAACCTGTCCTAGGACAGGTGCATAAAAATACTCATTCTTTGTCTCTTCTAAGTGACTCCTTCCCGGGTGTGAACTGCTACTGAATTAAGGGTCCTTAGGTCCAGCGCTTGTCATTTTGATTATTGCTGGTGCTGTCATAGACTTCTTTGCATCAAATTTTAATGAATTTTTACAAAACAATTAGAACTTCCCCCTCTATCTCAGAACTTATTAGGAAAACATCAAATAGATTCTTGAAGAATTGTCTGTCATCTTGTAGTGCTTCCTTTACAACAATGGAATGACCTATAAATAGCTTTTTGTCAGTCAACAGATGTCACTGGTGCCCTTGTTTCTAATTTAGCACCAACTCATGATGGATTTGTGTTTCTCCCTCCTCTATTTCAGCCTCTATTATAACACCAAAAAATAACTGAATACTTGTGGGACTGGAAAGTTTTCATCTGTGAAGCTTATATAAATCCCAAGCTGAATTTGAATGAAGTATGAATTGCTTTTAATTTGCTTCCCAGTATTACTTGCCCTAGAGAAATTTGATTTTTCCATAATTTGGAGGAAAAATGGAAAATTAAGGAAAGATTAAATTCCCCGAAGCATTTTCATTTCCTAACTTTTAGAAAAATTTTACTATAGGTATCAACTCCCTCTAGTGTATCTGTGCTTTCCAGATGCTTAATTTCCAGGCATCAAATATGCAAGGCAAAGAAACAAAGCTGTAAAGACTAATGGAATTCTGCAAAAACGTTTCCTATTGCACTTGCAGTCATAACACTAGGAGCTGGAAACCTATGGAAACTAAGACTATCATGGTATTAGCTAAAAATCTTACTTCCCATTTTTGACATTTAATAAACCTTCTTTTTGGTTGTAACATTTAATTGACTTTGGACAATTTTAGTTGAAAGTTCTACTTTAAAGGTATTATAAATCCTAAATTTATATTTTAATCTCTCTCTCAAATTCTTACGTGTTATGAGAAATGCCAAATGTAAGTCTGGTTCATTTTGTAGACTGATGTCCTAGAAAGTCTTATTGCTAGGGGAGCATCACTTTACATGAAAAATAAAGTGCAGGAACATTGTGCATTAATTTTGCATGTGCAATTTGAGTTCTTGATTTTAAAAGATATTTTTTACTATCTTAAAAAATAACCTATATTAGCAACAACATAAATGGTCCTAGAAAACATACTCAAAATGGTACGATGCATCATAGATAATAATGAGATTGACAAGGGACTCAGAGGTCAACAATACTAGTAGCCATAGAAAATAACCAAGTAGGAAGAAAGTTCAGTAGTATTTTTTCAAAATAACATAACAGACCATTTAATGAGGCCACTAGTGACATAGAACTGATCTTTATCATCTTAGATGTCTCCGCTACATGTCAGAGTAAGGTAGTCCTGGATCTGAGTTTTTAATAATTCTAACACATACAGCCAACATATGAAGGTGAATTCCTACAAAAGCAAAGCTTTAAAAATAGATCTGTTCAGGGGAAAAGTATATTACAAATAAAACAACAAAAACATTGAAATAAATAATAAATTTAAAAAATTAAGATTGATTTTTGCCTGAATTTAAAAACAGTATAAATTGCCAACAATATATAAAAAAGTTTGACATTGCTGGCTATCAGAGAAATACAAATTAAAAGAATTCTAAAATTCTATATTATACAAGAATGAATGGCAATTATCGAAGAATAAAAAAAAAAAAATACCGGTAAAGCTGTGGTGAAAGAGGAATGTTCCTACATTCTTGGTGGGAGGGTGGACCAGTGCAGCCATTGTAAAAATCAGTGTGCGATTTATCAAAGAACTAAAATTAGAGAGCGGCCGACTCCGCCATCATGCTCCATTCGGCCCACGCCCGACCAGCCAGAGACCAGCCTGAAATAGTGGCTGACTCCAGCGGCCTCCTGGTTCCCGTGTCAAGCTCGCCAAGTGAGAGCGAATTTCCAGGACTCACCAGGCTTCCCAGATCAGTGAGAGTGTGGTGAGTCTGAGGGAGAGCCTTTGGCTTCTTCCAACGCGTGCTACACAGATCCCTGTCCCCAACCCCTCCAAGCCAGTGACTGGCCTGAAACCTCAGGACCCACTCACCAACACCTCCCCGGATCCCCTGATCTAAAGCCCACAAATTGAGTGGGAATTTCCCCGATTCTCTGGGCGTCAAAGGTCAGTGAGTATAGAACCTCAGGCCTGTCGTGCCTGAGATACATTTCCCAGGGATTAAGCTGCCCGTCACCTCACGTGGCCCAGTGACAGCTCCAGGTACACTGTGCCAGAGAAACATTTCCAGGTGATTACTGGTCCCACCCCACAGCCCCAGTCCCAGTGCAGGTCGGCCTGGAGTGAGAACTCCAAGCCTGCCACACCGGAGGGACATTTCTCAGCAATCCACGGTCCCACACTATGGACCGAAACCCAGCACAGCCTGGCCTGTGAGTGAGGGCTCCAGGCCCACTGCACCAGAGGGACCTTTCCCAGCCTTCTTGGGTTACGGCCTGTAGACGCGGACCCAGCATAAGCTGGCCGGCTCAGTACAGCCTACTCAGTGAATAAGATCATCCACTATCCTTTTGTGAGCCCAGAAAACCCACCAAAGCCCAGGCTCACCCACCTGGGGAATGCCCTGCCTGACACAGGAGGGCTGACCCCGGGAACCAACATAGGGGAACCAAAGGAGCTGCAGTAAAAAAGGAACTGAACACAACAGCTACACCCAGGATAGGCATACCTGGAAAATCTCAAACTTAATAGACTGGCACCCGAATCTCATAACAAGCTAAGTTTTTAGCTGCACCAAAGCTCTACACCAAAGGTCAAAGATCAGTGCTATACAAAATGACAAAGAGAAGGGGAAAAATGCAATCCCAGACCTCGAGTCCATCAGGAAGGGCAGAGGACACTAGCTCAGCTGCAACGAATGAAGTAACAGATACAGCAGCAAAGGAACAACAGCAGAAAGCTATAGAGGAAATAAAACGAGAAGT